>CM076577.1:364026095-364182098 GCA_034641835.2 Pinus albicaulis
ATCAAAATAATTCAAAAATTTTCTAACAAGACATGTTAGACCTGCAAACTTTGGAAATCAAAACATAAAGAAAAATAATTCAAAACTTAAAATCGAATACTAAGAGGGATGTGTGAGAGAGAGGAATTAGTAGTATAAGTCCTTGACTTTCGATTCTTCAATATTGTTCTTCTTAGGTGGATATTCATTAGTAAAATTTAATACAATATTTTTAGGGACACCTACAACTTATCAAAATAATTCAAAAAAATGTTCTAACAAGACATGTTATACCTGCATGCTTTGGAAATCAGAACATAAAGAAAAAAATTCAAAACCTAAAATATAAGGCTAAGAGGGATGTGCGAAAGAGAGGGCTTAGTAGTATAAGTCCTTGACTTCCAATTCTTCAGTATTGTTCTTCTTAGGTGGATATTCATTTGTAACATTTTCTTGATACCTATCTCTCTTCTTATTCCTTGTATTCACTGGAGATTGATTTCTGTAATGACCCATTTTATGACAGTTGTAGCATTCAATCTTGGATAGGTATACTTTCTTCTTTGGCCCTTTTAAATTTTTGAAAGTTCCTTTCTTCTTGTGATGAGAAGAATAAGCATTAGAGGTGTTTTCTTCTTCATCCTCCTTCTTTTTTATTACTAATTATATTCAAGGTTCTTCTTGAATGCATGCATTCTACATTTTTTCAAATGTTGGAATATCCTTCCAACTGTTAAGTCATGATGCAAAAGCACTCCTAGATTTTAGTAGTCCTAGCAGAGCAGTAATTACGAGCTTTTTTTTGGGGAAAAAATCATCTATTTCTTGGATTTCATCTCTGATTCTATATATGCTTATAAAGTAGCATGATACAGTATTGTCTTTTTTCATCTTAATAGTTCGTAATTCATTCTTGAGGCTTGTTATTTAACCAGTGTTCTTGATGGTGAATAATTTTGAAAGAGCCTCATACATTTATTGAGCAGAATCTATGTTGGATATATATAGTATTAGGTTGTATTTTACTCCATCCACTATTAGGTTCATGGCTAATATTTAATTTTCTCTAAAATTGACTTTATTTGCTTCATATGTAAGCTTCTTGACTTTTCCCTGAACAAGATCCAAAACTTTGTTCATTTCAAGGATGACATCTATCCTCTTTTTCCATTCCCTGTAGTTGGATGCTCCTTCTAGTTTTTTTCTCCCTTCACTGAGTTTTTCATATTGTTATCTTCTATTCCTTGTGATCTTCCTTGAAACCCCTTTTCTTATATCTCTCCTTTCAATATATCTTTAATCTGCCTTTTTCCTTCTTCTTCACCTTAACTCTAATACCATGTTAGAAAATCAGAAAGGTAGAAATATTTTCTTATATTGATAATTACTTGTTATATTACTATTTTATTTATTATGTTATTCTTTTATCTTTTCATCAAGAAATCATCAAAGTAAAAACATGAACATCAGGGACACCAGAAGTAGGCACTCAGCCAAGGCTAAAACCCCTTATAGGGGAAAACCCAGTAAAAACTCTTCCTTCAGTAGATCAAAATCAATATGAGATAGACCAAGTCCCTAAACCAACATAATTTCCTCCTTCATAAAGTCAGCCTTCAATAGTCTCTTCTTTTCCAACATATTCAACCCAACAATAATCCACAAATTCGACTTCCCAGCTTCAAAACTTCGACTTCCAGCAATAGAATTTTGGCCTAGCAACAGAACAACATTTTTGGCCCATCTAGCATCTTCACACGTGTGAGAGAAAGAGATAATTTTGACTTCTTATACTTGATAGAGACCTCCTTCTCCTTCACTAGCATTTTCCTCCTTATCCCTTCAATGTCACACCTTTTCTTGCCCCAAAAGTTGTAGAACAAACTTAATGAGAGTTTACTCCACATGAGGTCGAGTTGGTGCCTTTATATAGGATTTTTTCCCCTTGATTAGGTCGACTTGTCTAGTTTGAGGTCGACTTGGTGGAGGAGGCCAAAAAGACCTAATTTACATTAAAATAAATTTATTTCTTGAAAAATAGATCCCAATAAGGGTCTTTTACATTATGGAATGGACAAGAACACTTGACATAAACCTTAGAAGCCTTCAATGGAGGATTTGACCTAGAAAGAGTTAACCCGAGCATGAAACCCATGCTTTAATAAGTCAATTTATTAATAATAAAAATTATTTTTATTTCTTTTGACAAAAACATTGCATCATGACGTAAATATAATTATGAATACCGACAATAGTTACATTCTTCAACAATTATCACCATTGTTCTTAGATATTATACCAAATATGATCGACTTCATGGATATACCGATGATGATTGGGTAGGAAATTTTTTCGACAAGAAGAGTACATCTAGATGTTGTTTTAGCCTTTTATCTACCATGATATCTTGGATGAGCAGGAATCAGAAGTCCGTAGCACTAAGTACCACCGAGGAAGAGTAAATTTCCACTAGCATGGATACTTGTGAAGCAGTTTGGTTGAGGAATCTCTTTGGAGATCTATTTGAGAAGCTCCTAGAAACTACAATGATATCTTGTGGCAACAATAGTGGGATATGTCTGGCAAAGAATCCTGTATTTCATGACAAGTCCAAGCACATAGAGATTTGATACAATTTCATTCGAGACATGGTGTTGAGAGGAGTTGTTAAAATCCATCATATATTGACAAATGAGAAGATTGCATATATCTTCACTAAGGCTTTGTTAAAATGGAAGTTCTTGGTCTTTAGAGAGAAACTTGGACTGATGGATGTGATCCCTCCTGATAAGGGGCATCACTGATTGAGAACATTGAGCCATCTTTCCCCCCCTATTTGAGCTCCCAAGATGAGGAATATAGATGGAGGGATCCTAGGGTTGATGGATATCTGGAAAATAGGATATCACCCCTATCTATTACCCATAGGGTTGGAGATGTTTCTCCCTTATATTGTTCTAGGCATAATATAACCCTGTTGGCATCATACCCACAATTTGGTCTTGTTGGGATTACCTCTCCCTATTTGGCCAACGGGTTGAGAGAGTGCTTAGAGGTGTGTTACCCAAGATGATTATGTTGTGGGTATTCTACTGCATGACTCTTGAGGGCCATTGTTGGGAAGATCAAGGAGAAATAGAATGGATGACGTGTTGTATTAATTGAAATAGGGTGGAAGATTTTAGCTCCCCTATGCTATTACTCCTATTGCTCAACATAGGGTAGAAGATGTTTTCTCCCCTGTGTGATGACATGAGGTGAGAGTTCCCCTATAGTACCTTCCTCGTTGTCTTGAGAGGGTGGTATCTAATTCTCCTCGATGATTCTTCTTCTTTATATTTTATAATGTTTCAATAGATATAGTGGAGAAGAGATTGGACATGACATGATGACAAGATACATATGATTATTACATTAGTTAGTTGGAATTTCACCCTAGTTGAGAGAAAGTGTTAATTTGGAATATTAGTGACAAATTCCAAATGGGACTAAATTCCTATTTTCTAGAGAACCAATTTTAACTATTGAATCACTCAATTTGGACAAGGGAAACTGTATTTTTTAATTGAAGCCCACAATGTCAAATTTGATCAAGTCATCCCTAACAAGAAATTGGACACCCTTGGAAGCCTTTAAATACAAGTGACATGAAGATAATTTGGATATCACCAAGCATATTCTTCTCCTCTTCTTTTGTTAGCATAGGTCTAAGGTTGGGTTGATAATTTTGGTTCGTATAGGTCCTATATTATAGGGTTTGAAGCTCGCACGTGTGTTAGGGTTTCTGGTTTTCGACTACAGGCTTGAAAAATAATTTTTTTAGCTATAACTGCAGGTAGGCAGGTACATACATGTGGTTGGAAGCCCTCAACTACACACACACACACCTCTTCCTCAATGCATTTGGGCTCTAGGGATGAAATTTCACATTTGACCGCAAACAAGAAAAGTTTCCTTTGATCTGGATTGATGCTGGGAACATATTTCCCAATATTGTTAAGTTAATTTTGTTGGATGATTTTTGTATTGGATCATTGTAATATCTGTTGAAAATTTTATGACAATATAATAGAATAATAATTATAAATAAATAAAATCCTCATATTGGGTTTTTCCCTGGTCATTGACTGAAATTCTAGTGTCTCTTATTGATGTGTTGAGTGTCTACTTTTTCATTTCATTTAATGTTTTATCTTCAATTATTGTTTATGATTTGAAATATTAATTATTGATGAAATAATATTAATTGAAGAATTTATTTGGGATAAAACAATTGAAACAACATAGAGTAGACTAAAATTTAAAAGAGTTGACCCATATCCTAGAGTTGAGTGGATCTCCAGTTGATTCACGTGTCTTTGAACAGTAGAAAATTTGTCAAAATTTTAATCATTGCTTTTGGTATTGATTTTACCATGTCCCTTCAAATAAAAAATCCTTTATTATAGGTATGTCCTCATATGGTAAAATTTATAATCACAGAAACTAGACATGTGTAGAATCTCAAAAAATTGAATGGTAGAAAGAGAATATGTATGTTTTTTTTTTGTTTTTCAAGGCAATGATATTTTTTCCCTTTTCCATTGTCTTCAAATTCACAATATATGATGAGGATTGAGAAATTCACAACAGGCTCTTTTTTCCACCTATTTCTAATCAAACAGAAGAAGCAACATTTATTTCAACTCTGAATAATATTGTTGAGGAAACATGTCTCCTTAATTCATTACATTAAACTGGAAACCCATTTCTTCTATGCAGGAAAAATGAAAGCTCCATATCGCTTGCTATCAAATATCTAAGAAATGATTAATTGATGAATAGATGAACGTGAGGTATGGAACTACACATATTTCAATCTTTTAAATTTTGTAATGTGGTCTCGAAATACTCCATCTAGCTCCTACAATTCATTCAAGTGATCAAGTACAAAAAGTAGGAAACAATATATTGTGGATTATATGCACATTGCCTAACAATAAGGAGATCTAACCTTCATAAGTAAAAATTGTCTAATCTACATGCATGTCAATAGACTTCAAATTAAATGATATTCAAAACAGAGAATGATTTCTCTTTGTTATAAAAGGATATCAAAGAGACACATAATTCTTACTGCATCGAATTATTTCATGCATTGAAATTTTACATCAAAAGATAAAATATTAATATTTTATTCTAGAACTGTTGATAGGTGTTTGTCATTGATGTTAACCCAAGCAGCACCAGGAGCTACCCTGATCTTCGTCGGTAAAATTGGCATGTAAATTTGTGGTTTCTCACATCCCAATCACTCTATTTGGTTTCTCCTCGGAAATATATTTCCGATTGTTGAAATGTGTAAATAGGTTCGGTCTTCATAATGACATATGTAATCATGATTTTATGTATTTAGTGTAAAAATAAAATAAATTTATTATTTTTGTTCTTAAGGCATGGGTATCATTCTCAAGGAAATTTATTTTATAGGTCAAGCACCCATTGAGTTCTTCTAGGTTTTTCATAAAGTCAATTTATTCATTATCATGTATTGAATAATCATCTAGGCATGTTACATATTGTAAAGAAAATTATTAGCATCAAAATTAACATAAAAATACCCTCCAAGACCTCCTTATAGTGAAAAGATCAAGTCAAACTACATGAAGGGACAAGTCGGCCTAAAAATAAGAATTCATACCCCTCACAAGCCTATGAATAAGAAGGAATTAAAACTCATTTGTACACACAATCAAGCAAGTTTTATCTCCTTAGGATAGAAGCTGGAAAAGGACGAAGAAGAAGTTCAAGATCAAAGTTTTTTGGCCACTTTCTCTCTCTTTCATTGGGGTTTCTACAGTTACTGTGATAGATGAAATTCTGAAGTTGTGAAGTTACATTGAAGTTGTGAAGATGCATTGAATATTTGAAGTTGCAACTAGGTCGAAGCTATGAAAGGTCGAAGTTGTGAAAATTCGATGTTGTGAAAAGTCAAAGTTTTGAAAGGTCGAATATGTGAATATAATGGGAAAGTCGAAGTTGTAGAAGAATTTGTTGGGCAAGTCGAAGTTGCAGAACAATTTGTTGGGAAGGTTGAAGTTGCAGAAGAAACTGTTAGAAGTCAAGATTGTATAATTTACTGGAAGGTTCAAAGGCCTTGGAATTTTTCAATTGAATATCTATAAGAAGAGAAATAATTTTGGTGGGTTTTCCTCTCACATGGAGAGGTTTTGGACCTAACGGATTGCCTATATCATGTGTCCTATTGTATCACTATTATTTATGTTTTGGTAGTTTTTTGATGATATAGAACACTAATAATAATCAAGAGAGAAAATAAACTAATAAGTTAAGTAAAAATATATCACAAGAAGTTATCAAAGTTCGATAAATCAACTAACTTGAGTCCCCCCCTAGATTTATCAACATGGAATTAGAGCTAAGATGACTAAATCAAGGAAGGGTAGCACGAAGAAGGATACTCAAGGGTCGAAGTATAAAGATATCATCTTGGAAACACAAATATCATCAATCATCGAGAAGGACTAACCCTCCCATCATATTGAAGGGAATAATTTAGAGAATCAAAGAAGACCTCAAAACGCTAACTCATGTAAAGAATGGTTCCACTCTTGAAGTGTTCTTGGGAAACTCACACATTATACAATAATTATCATGGGTAAGGAAGAGCAAAGCACTTTTGGGTTAGTTGTATGGGCTATATTCTCCACACATGTGAAGTATTAGGACATCCTTCTGCAACAACAAGTATCGAATTGCATCCACCATCAATGGTCAAGTTCTGTGCAAAGAAAGGTCTCCTTTGCAAGATGAAATAACAATTAAAAGAATTCAATTAAAAATAAGTATAAAGGAGGAAAATTTGTCCATATTCTAGCCACACATGTGAACTAGAGTTACTACAGAAAAGGCCGAAATTGCAGAATTGTTATAGCAAGACGAAATTATGAAGAAAGGAAAAAATTTGAGGTTTTGAAAAAATTATAACTATCGTTGACTTGAAGGAAGAAAAGTAGGAAAAATTGTTTTCATCATCATCAAGGAATAAATCTGATCTCCCTTTGAACCAAGGATCAATTTTGAAGGAATAACATATTCACCAAGAATACATCTTCTATCTACATCATCATCAAAATCAAGAAGGCATCAAGCTCAAGAGCTCATCATCTAGGAGTATATTCACTTGACAAGTAAGTATCTTTATATCTACATTTGAATATGTCAAAATGACTTCATTTTATAAGGAAAGAAACAAATTGGTTGGGTATTCAAACTTTATTTCATGGAAGACGAGGATAAATTTGATCCTCATAGAAAGTGAAGTCGTTGAGCATGTTAAGGGTTCTATCACTAAACCTCCAAATGAAGAAGCTCTGACTCTAGATAAATACATGAAAAGGGAAATAAGGGTCCAAAGCCTTCTTATATAATCCATTAAGGATCCCCTAATTTTGTATGTAAATTTAGATACATCAAAATAAATCTACGCGAAATTAGTGGAATTGTCCTTCGTATGAAATACTGGATAAGTCATATCTTTAAGAAACGAGTTGTATAAAATGAAAGCATAGATGGAAAGAAGGAAGCAAACCCATTCAGTGAACTCTGATCATTGTGTAAAATTGAATAAACCATGTTAAAAGAAAAAAGTGATGCGGGACCAAGAAAACAAGTTCAAGCTTTTGTTGCCATGGCTAAAAGAAAAGGAAAGTTCAGAAATTTTGGTCCTCTGAAAAAGAAGAAGATAAATATTTCAAAGATCCAATACTATGGTTGTCAGGAATATGGGCATTACAAAATATATTGTCCAAAAATAGAAAAAGTATTACAAGAGGAAAGAAATAACTGAAGCTCATATCTTCGAAGAAGTGGGAGAACCTGATGAGGATAAATTTAAAGGGATAGATATTCACTATTAGGGTTTCTCTAATGGATGGAAATGAGAAGTGCGAGGTGAGAAGACATATACCATGGAATTAAAGATAAGGATCATTATGATGAGATGGATCTTAGTAAAAAATGGGATCATACTTGAAGCATAATATTAAAGAAAGATATAATGTCATCATCATAAAATATTGAAAGGATAGCGGAAGTAGAAGTCTACATGGTTGTAGCAAGAAAAGGAAATAGCTCTTGGTAACCTCATTAAAATCATAAGTAGTACTTATGGGAAAGGAAATTCATCTAGAATTATAAAATGAATTCATCATGCATCACCTTCATGAGAAAGTAGCATTTGTTGAATGAGAATAATTAATATCCTCTGTTGGAATATTCATTAGAAGGTTCACCTCTCTTAGGAAAATCAAGTGTCTTGCTGAGAAGTACATATTGTATGCGATTTATGGTTTAAAAAAATTATGGTGTGATGACCAAAGAAAGAAACATGGTTAAATAAATGTAAAGCAAGGAAAGGAAGTTTCCCAAAAGAATAAAATAGGTATGTATGCATTTTTAAGAATAAATCATGTCATAGCATAGTTGCAAATAACATGGGTAAATTCTCTAACTCATTAGCATGATCGAATAAAGGGGATCTCTTACTTTAGAAAAGGTGCATGAAGGCATGGTTCACATATTGACAAGATGAAATCAACATAATATGTCCTCACATGGAATATGAGGTGCTTGACAGAGATAAAGGAACTATGGAGGGAAGTTCCTCAGAAGCAGTATATGAAGAAAGAAAGAAGAGATTGTGAAAGATGCAATTATGGTCACATAAAAAAGGAATCAACATCCAATGACTAGAAGGAACTGGTATGAAATCTCCATGGAGAAGGTATGAAGACCCTGATAAGGTATGTAAATAAAGGATACCTTTGACATATGATGTTTTGTATATGTGTTTATGAATATGAAGAATGTTTATGTTGCGAGAAATAAAATGTCATGAAGAAAGGCCATTACCAAAGGTAATTTTGATTTTATGTTCATTTTATTATTGTTTTTTAGCAACATCTAGATAGGTTAATCCAAGGCTATGGAAAAATAATTGTACATATCACCTACGACTAACACTAATGTAGTGGGATTCAATATCCTGAAGGAAACATGACGTGGAAGAGGTAGTTATATGAAGGAAAGCCATATGTGGATTAGAATATGACTTTTCAATGAAGAGAAGGATGACATGAATGGCTTTATTTGTAAAGGAAAGTAATGGATTCCCTATAAGATTAAGTATACATAAAAATTAAATTAATGACATCGAATGGAGGAGCTCTATAAGCAGCTGAAAGTCCCATGATCTCCACCAAAGAAGAGATAGTTTTTGTTGGAAATGAGTCCCTAGCTAAGAGGGAGCTTGGAAACAAGTCCCTGGTTAAAGAGGGAGCCTGGAAGCAAGTCTCTGGTTAAGAGGGAGCTTGGAAAAGTACCTGAATAAGAGGGATATTGGGTAAATTCCTTTATAGGAATGGGCATATCCTCCCTATTTGAGAGTGAGAAATAGACACATCATTCTTGTCTTCAATTTGAGAAGAAAGAATGGAGGATTGGGTATGAAATTGGTATCTAATACTCTTTGAGGATGTGGTAAGGAATCCAAGATAATAATACTCGTAGGGGACCAATATTATTTGATGACTAGGAATCCAATATAAGCATAGTCCTGGAAGGACATACGATGTGAACACTCGAAGGGGGTATGTTCCTTGAGATACAATGATGATGGTGTCTATAAATCGATGGTATCATTAGCATTGTGCTTTGATCTTGTATGGATATATAGTTTTTATTCAAGGCCATGCTATGTGATAATGTTGGATGATATGATTCTAAATAGATGGGTTACCAATCTAACTCTTCTTATGAGAATTCTTCAGATTGAAAATGTCCAAGTACCTTGTATGGATTATGAATACCTCCCTAGTTAAGAGGGAGTGTTGAAATATATAACCAGGTTTGATCTTCATAATGACATACGTAATCATGATTATATGTATTTAATGTAAAAATAAAATAATTTTATTATTGTTGTTCTTGAGGCATTGGTTTCATGCTCAAAGAAATTTATTTTATAGGTCAAGCACTCATTGAGTGCTTCTAGGTTTGTCATAAATTCAATTGATAAATTTTCATGTATTGAAGACCCATATGGGAAAGTTACATATTGTAAAGAAAATTATTTGAGTCAAAATTAGAGTTGAAAGACCCTCCCAGACCTCGTGATAGTGCAAATATCAAGTCGGACTACATGAAGGGACAAGTCAGCCTCAAGATAGAAGCTAGAAAAGGAAGAAAAAGAAGAAGAAGAAGATCAAGATCTGAGTTTTTGGGCCTCTCTCTCTCTCCCTTTCGTTAGGGTTTATACAGTTACTGAGCTAGAAAAAATTCTAAAGTTGCACCAAAGTTGTGAAGTTGCATCAAAGATGTGAAGTTGCAGCTAGGTAGAAATTGTGAAAGGTCGAAGCTATGAAAGGTTGAAGTTGTGAAAGGTCAAAATTGTGAAAGGTCAAAGTTGTGAATCTACTGGAGAGGTTGAAGTTGAAAAATAATCTACTGGGTAGGTCGAAGTTGCAGAACAATATGCTGGGAAGGTTGAAGTTGCAGAAGAAGCTGCTAGAAGTCACAATTGTAAAATTTGTTGGAAGCAATGTGTGACTTTTGGTCTTGGAGGGTATTGGTCAAGGGTCAAAGGTCTTATAATTTCTCAATTGAATATCTATAAGAAGAGAAAGAATTCTGGAGAGTTTTCCTCTCATTTGGAGAGGTTTTGGCCTTAGATGATCACCTATATCCTAGGTCCTATTGTCTCACCGTTCTTTATGGGTTGGCAATTGTTTCATGATAGATAACACTAATAATAGTCAAGATAGAAAAGAAGCTAATCAAGTGAAGTAAAAATACATCACAAGAAATTATCAAAGTTCAAGAAATCACCTATCTTTACCTACCCCCTAGATTTCTCAACATGGAATTAGAGCTAAGGTGACTACAACAAGGAAGGGAAACACAAAGAAGGATACTCAAGGGCCAAAGTATAAAGATATCATCTTGGAAACATCAAGAGAACCAATAATCAAGAGGTAATAACCCTCTCAAACTATTGAAGGGAGTAATTAAGAGCATCAAAGAAGACCTCAAAACCCTATCTCATCCAAAGAAGGGTTCCACTCTTCAAGTGTTCTTGGAAAACTCACACATTCTACAATCATTATCACAAGGAAGGAAGAGAAAATTGATTTTGCTTCTATTTTTTGGGCTATATTCTCCACATGTGCAAAGTATTAGGACATCCTTCTGCAGCAACAAGTATCAAATTGCAACCACCATCAAGGGTCAAGTTTTTTTCCAAGAAACATCTCCTTTGCAAGACAAAATAACAAGAAAAAAAATTCATGTCAAGCGAAGTATATTTTTCCATCTTCTAGCCACACGTGTGAACTAGGGTTACTGCAGAAAAGGCTGAAATTGTAGAACTACTACAACAAGCTGAAATTCTGAAGAAGGGCCGAAATTTGAGGTTGTGAAACAAGTTTAACTAGCGTTGACTTGAAGGAAGAAAAGCAGGAAAAACAATTTTCATCATCATCAAGGAATCAATGTGATCTCCCTTTTAGTCAAGGATCGATTTTGAAGGAAGAACATATTCACCAAGAAGACATCTTCTGTCGACATCATCATCAAAATCAAGAAGGCATCAAGTTGAATATCTTATCATCTAGGAGTATCTTCACTTGAAAAGTAAGTATATTGATATATACATTTGAATCTGTCAAAATGACTTCATTTTAGAAGGAAAGAAACAAATTGGTTGGGTCGTCAAACTTTCTTACATGGAAGAAGAGGATATATTTTATCCTCATAGAAAATTAAGTCGTTGGGAATGTTAAGGTAACTCTTACTAAACCTCTAAAGGAAGAAGGTCAAGCTCTAGATGAATACATGAAAAGGGAAATATGGGCTCAAAGGATTCTTATAGAATCCATCAAGGATCCCCTCATTTTGTATGTAAAGTTAGAGACATAAAAATAAATCTATGAAAAAATATTGGAATTGTTCTCCATATGCACCGATGGAGAAGTCATATCTTTAAGAACCGAGCTATACAAAATGAAAGAATATATGGAAATAAGGAATCCTACCCCATTAAGTGATCGTTAGTCATTATGTAAATTTGAAGAAATCAGGTTAAAAGAAACAAGTGATGTGGGGCCAAGCAAACAAGTTCAATAATTTGCTGCTTGTTAAGAAATCTTGTGGAAGCAAGTGTAGGTGATTTCTCTTATAATAATAACTTATTGTGAAGAATTTTTACTTTTATTAATTCAGTTCTTCTTGATCTTGATTAATGTTGTGTTTTCTTCATCAAAAAACTACCCAAACATAAAGAAGAATGAGACAAAGGACACGAGATATAAATGATCAGCGAGGGCCAAAACCTCTCCCAGATTGAGAGGAAAAACCACAAAATTATTCTTGTAGAATCTTCAATTTACGATTTCCAAGACCTAGACCCTTGACCAAGAACCTCTCCAATACCAAGTAATAATTCTTCCTTGAACAACTCTTCTTCCCTCTAAGTAAATGTTGGTCAAACAGATGGCTAGACCTCATTTTTTGACTTCTTTTCAAGTTTCAGTCACTTACTACAAACCTGCAATTTTTGGCCTACCTGTAATCATAAAAACTCCACACGTGTGAGTTGATTGAGGCAGATTGGTGAGGCTCATTTACGCTGCTTTACCTGAACACTTATTCTTGAGACTTTTTGTCTCCTGGATTGTATAGGCACTGTGAAAACCACTCAAGGCGGGGTTTGTCACTCTAATTCCTGCCCACTTCGTTCTTGTTTTCTCCCATCAACAACATATGGGGGATAGTCCTTATGGAAATAAGGTGAAGGAAAACAAATTGGGAGCAACTTGCTTGGGAGACACAGATGAGTGGCCTAGTTACTAAGTTAAAATTAGCAAGAATTAAATATTTAAATAGATTTAGAGATGATACCAGTGCCTTGTGGAGTAACAATTATTGCTTATTACAAATCAAAACCAAGTAACCAGATGGACACCCACTACTTAATATGATATACTATCCTATATCATATGTGAATCCTAATAACTAGGTGTGATGTAGGGATGTTGGTTAATTTTAGATTAAATGCCTATTCTAAGTTGAACCTCCCCCTTAACTATTTTGAGAAACAATATTCATAGTAGGTTGTGGGATGGAAGCCAATGGGAAGAAGGTAGTGGCCTGATTACCGATACCTCCTCGTGTGTTCCAACCACCCAGTACCTTTGGAACTACAGAGACTGTGGCTCTGACGACTGCAAGGTCACTATGATAACCACTAAGAAGGGTTGAATCCATCAAACTAATTGAGAAAGGGTTTTACTAGGAGTCTATCAACCAAGATTATGCTTCGAGGTAAGTTATTAATGCAAACTAAGTCCTAGGATGCTTATGCATGTTGGAAATACTGAGAGGGGGGGTGAATCAATATTCCTTCAATTAGAGCATTAGTTAATCTTCAATTATTATCAGTGTTTGTACAATGATAGCAGTAAACAAGAGGAACACAAATGTACACAGTTTTTAAGGTGGAAACCCACTCCGGGACAAAAACCACCTAAAGCTTTTCTAATAATTCTTTAATATTCAACTCCAATTGAAAATAAAGCTCCAACTTCCTAGAATCTAGAAAATCATTCTTGTCCAACTCCCACTGGATGGACGCTCCAACGCCTGAGATTCTTCAGTAGTCAACTGAAAGGATGCCCCAACACCCAATGAGCTACAACTCACCCTAGCACCACCCTACCACCCTATAGAAGAATAAAAGAAGAATGGACTCCCGTACCAGGGAAAATGGTCCACTTTACAATGATATAGAATGATGTAGAAGAAGAATATATAATAGACCTTAACCCCAACTTTGATACAACCACCTAATGATGATCCTAGACCTCCCAACACTGCCTCTTCAACCCTTGGCAGATAGACACTAGTACAATTTGTACAATAATGTATTTACAATGACTAAGTACAATGATACCTTTACAATGATTGCATGCAGTGCTGCCCACTTGAAGACTTCATATGATGAACTTCTTGCTGCTGTTATGCACCTTGGTTTGTGATTTTGTCATGTTACCCTCTTGTGCACCTTCCTTTTCTTTTCTGTTGTAGAAAGTCTGGTCCAACCCTTGACAACACATGATCTAGCTTTTTCTTGCCTTCTAGGAGCTCGATATTGAATCTGGTGTATCTCTATCATTTCAGATCCTCAATATCTGATTTTTGAGTCATATTTCCAATGCCATAGGTCTGACCCAATTTATATTCTTGAAGAGAGAGTTATAACCAATCTCTCACAATTCCCTAATTATGGACTGTTTCAGTAGAGCGCAATTGTATGGAGTGCCACATGTCACTGTTTCTTCATTTGTTTCTAAAATTGATAGAGAGAAAATTAAAGATTGTGAAATATCCGTCACTTTTTACGGAATTCCAATCCGATACTCAGAGAGAGAGTTATGACGAATTTACCAAGGTCACTTCTTTGAGATGAATTTCAGGAGCCTGCAAAAACCCTGACTTATGCAGATCATATCTCCAAAAATGTTCCGCACCTTGATCTGAAATTTTTACTACCACTTCCTCAGGAGTTCAGCTTCGCCTCATAAAAATTTCAGCTTCTGAACCTTCGTAGAAAAAAAGTTAGAGCGAAAATTCCAAGATGACCTGTTTCAGATGGCTGAATCCCTTGCATAAGGAGGAAATGAAGATCACAATTTATATGAATGCTTAAGTTGAGAGGGATTTTAGGAGCATAAAAAATATTAATTATGACTTTTCAATGACCCATGCCCCAACCCCATGGGGTTTTATCCCACTAACTGGGTGTACAAACTTCAAACATGAGTATCTCTCAAACCGTGAAGAATTACATGGCGTGCCATATATCAACGGAAACATCTCGACAAGTAGAAACCATAAAAATAATTATTGACCCAGAATATATTAATTTGGTAGGTCAAAATTCCCATGAAATATTGGGTTAGCCCCTGGCGCTGCTTGGGTTGACATCAATGACAATCGCTGATCAAAAATCTCCCCTTTGGCATTGATGGAAACACAAGTACTCCCCCTGTGATCATGAAACCTCTTCCTACAACATTCTCTCCCCCTTTGACATCAATGCCAAAGGGTAACTCCCCCTGAAACACAACCATCCTGCGGACCTGTACACACTTCCACTCCCGCTGACACACAATTGTCCTGCAGACCTGTACACACTTCCACTCCCGCTTTATATTCTTGAAAAGGGAAAATATAATGAGAACTTGGGAGAATCTCAAGCTTTTTATGAAGATATTCAAATGCTTCACGAGGTAAAGGTTTAGTGAAGATATCAGCAATTTGTTCTTTTGTACAAACATACTCAAGTTTGATATTCTTTTTAGCGACTTGTTCTCTAACAAAATGATATTTGATCGAAATGTGTTTTTTTTTTGAATGCATGACATGATTCTTGGAGATGCTGATGGAACTAGTGTTGTCACAGAATATGGGAATAGGCTCACTGAATTGTACTTGAATATCTTGCAAAGTTTGTTTCATCCAAAGAACTTGAGTACAACATGATGCTACTGTAATGTATTCTGCTTCCGCTGTAGATAATGAGATTGAAGTTTGCTTTTTTCTCAACCATGATACGAGACAACCACCTAGATAGAATGCTGCTCCACTAGTACTCTTACGATCATCAACACTTCCTGCCCAATCTGCATCTGTAAAGGCTTGAATAATGAGATTGTTACCCTTGGGATACCACAAGCCATATTCTTTTGTGCCCTTTATATATCGAAGAATTCTTTTGACGGCAATAATATGTGATTCTTTTGGTGCTGCTTGGAATCTCGCTACTTGTCCAACAGCTTGCATAACATCTGGCCGAGAGGCTGTTACATATAGAAGACTACCAATCATAGATCTGTACAAATTCTGATCCACATCCTTAGATGAGTCGTCTATGCTCAATTTGCAACCTGTTACTATTGGAGTAAGGACGGGTTTGCAATATTCCATTTTGAATTTCTTAAGCATTTCCTTGATGTACTTGGCTTGACATATAAATATTCCTTTCTCTTGCTGAGATATTTGAAGCCCTAAGAAGTATGTCATCTCACCAAGTAAATACATCTCAAACTCACTTTGCATCTTTGTAGAAAATTTCTTACTTAGTGGATCATCATTGCTACCAAATATTATATCATCCACATATACCTCAACAATTGCTAAATTATATTTATCTAATTGTACATAAAAATTGCTATCAACAGTACCTTTCTTGAACCCTTGTTGACGTAGATATCCATCAAGACGAGCATACCATGCTCTGGGAGCTTGCTTGAGACCATATAGAGCCTTCTTTAACCTGCAGACATAGTTTTCTTTTTGTGATAGTAGAAAACCTTCAGGTTGTTCGATGTAAACTTCTTCTTCTAATTCTCCATTCAGAAATGCTGACTTAACATCCATTTGGTAGACTTTGATTTTTCTTGAACATGCATAGGTGAGAAACATTCGAATGGCTTCCATTCTGGCAACTGGTGCAAATGTTTCATCGAAATCAATTCCTTCCACTTGTGCATAGCCTTTGCAAACCAATCTTACTTTGTTTCTGGTAACCTGCCCATCTTCATTCAATTTGTTCCTGAACACCCATTTAGTCCCAATGACATTTTTATCTTTTGGTCGTGGAACTAATTCCCAGGTGTTATTCTTCTCAATTTGATCTAATTCTTCATTCATAGCTACTACCCAATGTTCATTTTGGTTTGCTTCCTCAAAACTACTAGGCTCAAAGGTTGCTAGAAAAGCAACATGAGCTTGTTGTGATGAACGAAGCTGTCGACCTTCATTTATGTCACCAATGATTTGATTTGATGGATGGTTCTTTTGAATCCACCCTTTTGTTCTCCTTGGAGGAGCTTCTTGTTGTTGTTATGGTATATCTTGATGATCATTGTTTACTTCTTCCTCGTTGATAGTTGCTTCTTGTTCTACAATTTTATCGGTGTCTTTTTCAGCCTCTGTCTCAAGTTTCAAAGATTCTAGATCTTCATCATTACTCACTAGAACACCATCTTCGTTAAATGTAACATTTATGGTCTCCACTATCTGTTTTCATCTTAGATTATAGCATTTATAGGCCTTTCTTTTGCGTGAGTAACCAAAAAAGATACCTTCATCAACACGTGATTCAAACTTACCCAAATTTTGATCTTCTCTTTTGATATAACATTTTCTTCTGAAAATTCTGAAATATTTTACATTAGCTAGTTTTCCTTTCCATAATTCATATGGAGTCTTGTTGCAATTATTTCTGAGAAGACTTCAGTTGATAATGAAGACTGCCGTATCAATTGATTGAACCCAGAATTTTTCATCCAATTTTGAGTCCTTCAACATTGTTCTACCCATTTTCTGTACAGTCACTACTACATTTGGCGGAAATTCTGACACTTGGTTCCAACGCTTTTGACCAAATGTCAGAAATTTCCCCAAATTTTTTCCATCCCGCCCAAAACCGTCGCTATACCGACGTTTATAGAAAAGTGTCAGAATACTGACACTTAGAAAAGTGTCGCAATTGCGACGTTTGGAGGAAGATGTCGCACATGCGACACGATGGCCCAACGCGTCACTATTGCGGCGACTGCAAGTGCGACACAATGTGTAAGTTGTCGTAATTGCGACGTTTGGAGGCCTTCGTCGCAATAGCGACGCCTTTTTTGCCGTCAGTATAACGACACGTATATGCGCGCTAAATACAAATACGAAACTTATATGCACGCTACATAAAAATGACTTTATTGTTTCGTATCCGTCGCAATAGCTACATTAACGTCTGATATCACGCGCGCATTCGCCCTCCGCTCTTGCAGAACAACATTCGCCCTCAGCTCTTGCAGAGCAAAATTTTCCCTCTGCATTCGCCCTCAACTCTTGCAGAACAGCATTCGCCCTCAGCTCTTGCAAAATGGTAAGTTCTTACTGCAGGCCCTTCCTCCTATAGTAGGGTTGACTCTATTTGGGTTTTTTTTTCAATTCCATTGGATTGTGTTAGGCTGTAGGGTTCTCTCTAGATGTCAAGAATCAAGATTCAATACCCTCTATTATCTTCATCACCCAATACAAGATTTAAATTTTTCCCAAAGAAACGCTTATTAATTTGGCAGCCATTATTAATTGCCATCAATGCCAAAGGGGGAGACTGTTGGAAATGTTGTCATTGATGGCAAAGGAGGTAGCAGATGTAGAAACAGGAACAGTTACAAGGAGACTAAGACAGACAATGGAGCAAAGAGGAAATGAAGAGAAAGGCAGAGACAGAGGAAGCAAATACAGAGACAAATATGTTATCACAACAGTAGAGGCAGAGGCAGAGTGACAAAAGCGACAAAGGCAGAGCCACAGATGTCATTGTAGAGAAACCGTTTTTTTTTCAAAAATATGTACATATATAGATAAATTCTGAGATTCTTTCATACAGTCGGGCATTACACATAACATAAGTTTTAACGGAGCACTTGTATTCGATTGATATGGTAGAACTGTGCATTATATATATGGTAGGTGCGTTATATATATATGGTCTATATATATGCATACACCGAAGAACCAGCGTGAATAGGAGCGGAACCATAGTTGACCATATATATATATATAATTGAATGGAGCGGAGTCGAATAATAAAAATACATTGAACAATGAACGTTTTGATAAATAACAAATGCGGACCGGAACCTGGAGCGTAGGCTGGTACCCTGGGTCAGATTAAATAAATGAAAAGAACTCTTTCATATATAACAGGCGGAAACTGGAGTAAAAGGACGAAGACAGAACCTGAAGGAAGCGGAACCAAGACCCGATGAACAGTGATGGTGGTTTGGCGCTGGATGGTGGTATTCTACGCACCGCCTATTGACCATAAGTGGTATTTTCCGGAGGAGGAGCGATTCCATACAGGAATCGACACGTGTCCCGACTGACATTTCAAAACCATTGTTTAACGTGCGCCATCGCGCATTAACTATCGACCGAAGACGCCGAGCAAAATTGTTATTGACCGTTGATCTGGTGGGCCGACATCTAACGGTGATCGCTTGTTGAATCCGCGCGAAGGTTAATAAAGGAATCCGGTGGTTAAAAAAGGTACGGTGTATGCATTCGTGATTGTATTGTGGGCCCAGGACAGAGGTATATGTAACGAATTGGGTTTATTAACTTTAATACAAGGTCTGATGGAATATATTAAAAGAATTTGATTAAGGTTTAAGAGTTAACAAAGGTAGACCGATTATTGTGGGGATGCGTTAATAATCGAAGGTCGTCGTATATATATTTGGATACATTACGTATAATGGAACAGGCGAATTTCGTTTAATATATATGACACATGCTGAGGGTCAATCAATATGGTTTTAATAGCCCAACCTATTATGTCACGTATAATGGTTGTAAACGCAGAAATAGCGCATATGTACACATAAGAGATTGTCAGGTTATAACTATAGAGGAGTATGAAATTAATATCTAAACTCTCTGAATTAAGATATTGAAGTAGCCCAGCCTTATTTGTCTGAAATTGCCAGCGTGGAATAGGACAAGTGTGAGATTGCCGGATGTGGAAATGATTGGGCATGAAACTTGAATGCAGTTATGAAAAAGGAAAAAGAAGAGGAGAGAATGCAGAGATACACAGAGATTACAGGTTTGACAGGAACACATACACAAGTGCACACAAACGCAGTGAACCAAAGTATATAAAACAGGTTCTCTACAGCAGCAAGAAAATACAAAGCCAGTAAATCCAAAATTTAGAAAAGAAGCTGAGTGGAATTGAGATGTATAATTGAAAAATGTAAATGTAAATATTTTTCTTAATTGTTTGTGATGCAAAGGCAAGTATCCTAAGGAAAAGACAAAATCCCACTGTAGCATGGAAATTTGTACATATTGTAGTAATTCTAAAAATGAGTTGAAAAAAAAGGAATAAGGAGACAGAAGCCAAAGAGTCATGACTGTTCACTTCAAATTTCTTGTGAAATACAAAAAGGCATGTGAAAATTTCTATATATAATATCAATTTGATAAGCTTAATGAGAGAGAGATAGAGAGAGCAAAAATAGAGAATGCATAATATAGAAGAATAAATCAGAGAAGATTAAGAGAAGAAAGAGAAGCTACAGAACAGAGCTGATATCTGAGGTAAATCAACAAACATTCAGTTTGTTAAATTGAGGAAGTTGAAGCTTCCCTATCAAGTAGCAGCTTGATAGCTGTCAGTTGTAGCTGACTGAGGTTGAAGCCTCCTGTAGGTTGGTGCCTGCAGAAAAACAGTGGTGAGAGGGAGTTGGATCTTGCCTTTGCATCACAACAATAATAAGATGTGGTTTTCTCCCTTTATGGGTTTCCACTTATATCTGGTGTCTCTGTGCATGATGTTTATGTGTTGATCTGATTTATATCATCTGCTTAATACCTGTTGCTCTCATATTAAGTCTGCTGTTCTATTATATTAATACTTGCTGCTCATACTCTAAGATTACTTACATATTAAGCTGGACATGAAATGAAGATATATGTTAGTTTGAATAAAAGGTTTAAAAAATCCATGAATGTGTTAAACTGATTCACCCTGCCCTCTCAGTTTAACTAAGAGTTCAACATAAAAACCCTACATTTAAATGAAAACAAGCATTGCATTTCAACTACAAAAATCTATTAGTGTTCAAATGTACATGTGTGCTACATTAACGCCTGATATCACACACGCATTTGCCCTCCGCTCTTGCAGAACAACATTCGCCCTCAGCATTCGCCCTGAGCTCTTGCAGAACAGCATTTGCCCTCAGCATTCGCCCTGAGCTCTTGCAGAACATCATTCGCTCTGCATTCGCCCTCAGCTCTTGCAGAACAACATTCACCCTCAGCTCTTGCAGAATAGCATTGGCCCTTAGCTCTTGCAAAATGGTAAGTTCTTACTGCAGGCCCTTCCTCCTATAGAGGGTTGACCCTACAGCCTAACCAAATAGCTCCACTTGAGAAAATTTTTCATAATCTTGGGGCTGGATACACTGCAGAGAAAACAATTGTAGTTATCATTCGTGCTCCAATATATTAATATACTTTTTACATTGAACTGAAGAAAGGGAAACAAGCAAATGCTAGCCATCATACAATGCTTTGACATAAGAGTTTTGAGTGACGTACTTGAAAAAAGAACTCATCGACTGATATTTATAATCATTTGAGTTATTCAAGTTAAACACAATGTCAAGAATCAAGATTCAATACCCTCTATTATCTTCATCACCCAATACAAGATTTAATTTTTTCCCAAAGAAACGCTTATTAAATTGACAGCCATTATTTCTCCCTGCTTTAAAAACCCTACATTTAAATGAAAACAAGCATTGCATTTCAACTACAAAAATATATTAGTGTTCAAGTGTACATGTGTGCATCACTTGTGTAGGGTATTCCTTTTCCACTTTCACTTTATCCAAGAATGTGTGCAGTATAGTTCATATTTTTTGTGATTTAGATTATCTTGAAAAAGGAAAGGTAAATTATTTCCCATGGAAAAAGAAGGTTTTCCCTTTTTACTACTGGAAATGGTACAAAAAGTTCCATTTCTACCCGAAACTCCTATGAAACAGGAACCAAATAAAGGCCATGTCCTCAATGGACATCATTTGGCTTTGAAAATGGCCATTGCACCGTGTTGTTTCTTATATTACAACACGATAGTTTCTTAGGTCATTTCTTGTTTCTTGAGATGAAAAACAACCAACGAAATCGTGAAGATCCTTTTAAGAAATAAATGACCATTTCTCAATCATATCTCAACTATTTTTTATTTTATTCAGTGGTTGCTTACTTTGAGAGAAATTTGACACTTTTATAAGGAATATAACATAAAAACACAAAATGGGAAGAAATTGATGAGGTAGATGACCTTTAGTTGTTGTCAATTAAGAATTGATAATACACGATGCATGTTATGTACTACAAACTAGATTCCTTCCTGGAGTTAGGACACAGAGTATTGAATCAAAGTTGTAGTTTCTAACTTCTTGTATTGGTTCATCAATCTTGAAATTCAGACATTGCATATCTTCATTGCTTCATGTTTGAATAATTTGCATCATATCGTACAATAGGAAATTAGGAATTATGATTATTATTACTTTATGGATCTGTTAAGTTACTTTTAAGTTTGCATGGTTTAGTGTGAAATTATTCTAGTACCCAAACACATATAATCAAGGAATTATAACGTGATTTCAAACATTAAATATCAAAAAAATCGTTTAAAGGATATTGAAACGAAAAAGGTGATGGAAGATAGAAAGTGCCTTACTTAAATTCTCTAAGGATTTTTCAATAGTTGCTCCAAAAGCTTCACTTCAAGGCCCTTCAAGATCGTCTCCAACAATGCTATACCATCAGCTTCAACAATGTTGCTCCAAAAGTATCCTCAAGGTCTTCACAACAAGTTTACTAGAAGTTGCTCCAACAATATATTCAATAAGGTCTTCATTGTCAACTCGTCTCTTGTTTGGGTGCCTTAATGTGCAATGACATGTTTCCGGGACTGAATTCAATGCAAGGCATATTTGAAACTCTAACTTTGTCGTCCGGTGTCTTATTAGAAATTATTTCAGTTTTCATTTTGTGTTTTTAAGTTAGATATTGTTTTCAAGTTTTTACATTTATAATTTTATTGCAATGTGGCAGACTGATGAGAGCAGTGCAGGAACAACCCAGAGACGGGATGATCGCGGAAAGAGGCCAGCGGAAGAACATGTAAAGTGCGAACATTTCTCTATCTTCAGGTATTTTAGTTATTTACATAATTGAAATAATATTAATTTTGTTCAAATATGCAGACACCTAGCCATGGTACGCCTGATGATTCCCTCTTTGAGGAAGAGCTTTCTTCATCCCTATCTCCAGTGTTCTTGTTGTGAAAAAAGGCACGAGATGCAAGGTCGGAATTTAATACTTTGATAGACGCGCCTCAAACACCTGAAACAGAAGAGAAGATAAAACAACTTATGAGCCAGCTAGAAAGATATCGGGTAATAATAAAAAGTCAAAAGGATATTTTTTTTGTTCTGCATGAGATGAATTGTGATAGTTTGATTTTTAATTTTTACATTGACTAAACTAACAAAAATTTCTTTTGTATGTATCATTTTCTGGCACTTGCTAAATCCGGTGTTGGTGGTAGTGGGACACAAGGGCAAGAGATTGCCCAACAACCCTCTCGTACACCTTCTACTCCTTTAGGTGCTAGCCAAGAAACACACCCTGCCCAAGCAGACACCCAGCCAACCGCTGAACGTGTTGGCAATGATGAGGCTGATATGGCCAACTACATTATTGCGTTTCCTGGAGCTACACGTGTCAGCTCCACAGGGACCATTAATGGCACGTTGTTGGTGAATGATGAAGGTGTCCCTATAAATCATGTACAACTCCCAGGTAAATTTTAATATTTTAACTATTTCATGTACTTTATCTAAAACATATTTATCACGATTTTTATTTTTAAATTAATGATAATATCTTCTTCTTCTTCTTCTTCTTCTTCTTCTTCTTCTTCTTCTTTTTAATTTTTTGTGTAGGAAACAATGAGTTCTACAGGTATCTGGAGAGCCATGCGTTGGTAATTTTTGGCCCAACCATACGCACAAGGTGGAATTCCCAAAGTTCCAACCTGAAAAAAGAACTTCTAGATTATCTAGAAACCCTTTTTGGGGTCGGCATATTTGACAGAACAGCGGTGGCTCGGGTTGTCGGCAAATATTTGAAATATACCAGGGACACCTATAGGACGCAATTGCAATTTAACCCTAGATATGAGCGTCCTCTCACAGTTCCAGAGAGTGAGTGGAGAGCACTCGTCCATGACGGAAAAGAGAAAAGGGCAAAGAAAGAAGGAAAAATGCCAACTGGACCCGCAAGGTAAATTACAACTTTAATTCAATAGCTTTAATTTTCTCTATGTCTAAAATAAAAGTGTGCTACGTCATATCTGACTTTAATATTTTGATGCTAGGTTGCCTGACACCTCAAAGGCAACCAAAGCTAGGATTGAAAAAAAAGGGCCATCACAAGCTAGGCCAGGGCGACTACTTGAAATTGGCCGCAAGAATTGTAATTAAGTAGCTAAACATCTTATAATTAATTGTATCGCCTTCCAACGTTTTCGTAATCCTATCAAATATGATTAAAAATACACAGACATATGTAATGTAGGGTGATGACTTCGGAATAGAAACAACAGAGGAAGATAAAAATATCGCTTTCCATTTCGGCTATCAAGCCATAGTTGAACATCGCATAAGCTTGGGGCAGGTCCCAAGATCCAGAATGCCTGATAAGGTAAAACATTAACCTTTCAATATGTTTGTTTTCATCCATAAATTTAATGTCTAACAACTTTGTTTAAATTAGGGGAGCAACACTACCGACGACGCAAATAACCCAGTTTTAGAGCCAAATGTAGATGATCCTCACGTGCAACCTGATCATTGTAGTAGGGACCAAGCCGACAATGCTACTATCAGTGAGGGCCGTGACGGTAATTAATTTCCACTTATAATTTTTTCTAATTATACCTTGATGGTTGTCCTTATAACTTTTTTTTTTTAAATGAGAGAGAATGTTTCCCTTGAGGATCTTACCACCAGAGAAGAAGACAGGGCAACAGTCTCAACGGCGACAACTGGTGCACCAGGTAAATAATCTCATTGCAATTTTTTTTATTAATATTACCGAACTAGTTCAATGATATTTAAAAAATGATAATTAAAATTTAATATTATCTATTTTTGTAGGCGATGCCCCATCACTGGATGAGACCAGACATCGTGACAACGCAACTAGGTCAGCGGCGACAACTGGTGCACCAGGTAAATAATCTCATTGCAAATTTTTTTATTAATATTACCGAACTAGTTCAATGATATTTAAAAAATGACAATTAAAATTTAATATTATCTGTTTTTGTAGGCGATGCCCCGTCACTGGATGAGACCAGACATCGTGACTATGCAACTAGGTCAGCGGCGACAACTGGTGCACCAGGTAAATAATCTCATTGCAATTTTTTTTATTAATATTACCGAACTAGTTCAATGATATTTAAGAACTGACAATTAAAATTTAATATTATCTGTTTTTGTAGGCGATGCCCCGTCACTGGATGAGACCAGACATCGTGACTACGCAACTAGGTCAGCGCCGACAACTGGTGCACCAGGTAAATAATGTCATTGCAATTTTTTTTTATTAATATTACCGAACTAGTTCAATGATATTTAAAAACTGGCAATTAAAATTTAATATTATCTGTTTTTGTAGGCGATGCCCCGTCACTGGATGAGACCAGACATCGTGACTACGCAACTAGGTCAGCGACGACAACTGGTGCACCAGGTAAATAATCTCATTGCAAATTTTTTATTAATATTACCGAACTAGTTCAATGATATTTAAAAACTGACAATTAAAATTTAATATTATCTGTTTTTGTAGGCGATGCCCCGTCACTGGATGAGACCAGACATCGTGACTACGTAACTAGGTCAGCAATGCGGGTTGAAAGGCACGAAACAGGAGCAGAGCATGATGATATTGATGATGTAATTAGGAGCTTTAAAAATAGGAAGAAGAAAAATAAAATTCGATAATGTAAAATATTGTATTATTATAAGACAAACGTTACCAATGACCATACTTGGAACGTTTTTTGCGTTATACAAAAAACTCATTTATCATACTATTTTTATGTCAAGCATTAATTGCAATGTTTCCTTGCGTACTTTTTGTTGAATTGTTTTTTTATTAGTTATTGAATATTTTTTTTTATGCTCATAAAAGTAAAAAATGAAATATAGATTGGGTATTGGGGAATTGAGAGTGATGTGAGGGGGGGGAGGGGCCATAAGAGCTTCCACCTTCACGTGGTTGGCCTGTTTAGTAGAGAATAATTTATTGGAGCGATTTAATCTTGGAGCAAACCTCCCTCGATCCAGTGTAGCAACAAAAAAGTCACTGTTGACTTAGTTGCTACTCTTTCAGATCGTGGGAAGCTTGTTCCAAGTTCATGCGACTCCAATAAATTTTTCTTGAAACGAAGAGGAGCTTATTCAGGTATGTTTTGACATTTTCAACATATGTTCTAACATTATCATAAGAATGCATCTTAGAGTAAAAAATACTACATCAATTACTTGTATTTATTGTATAGATAATGATGGATTTTTATTGACTTGGCAGTGCAGGTACAAATCCTCTTGCATCATGAGCAATACAACTTGTCAACTAGGGTCATGTCTAGGATATTTTTGCTTGTGCACTTGACCAGGTTCATAATGTCACATTTTGTAAGTTCCTTTACGGTTCATAATTCAATATTAATCTTGTTCATGATTATTATCTAGGTTTTTTGTATGTGTTTTTTCATCTATTTGATTGTAAGCAACTCTGCATGTTTCCTGTTGTTCACTATGATTTCTTCCATTACCACTCCCAGGATGAATCCGACTTTATTTTTACATAGGTTACTTTATTGTTACTATGATTTCTCCATTTACGATTTCATAGGTTACATCATGTAAAGTTGTCAATATCAGGTTGGTGATGAGCTTTAGTTCTCCAGATTTGGGGCTTTTCTGATATTTTCTCCCTCATGTCATTCCTGCATCACCTTGTTGTTTGAGCATGCCAATTTTCTACCACTTGTACCAATTGGCACATGTCAATCTCTGAGTGGTGCCACATTTCACTTATTTTCAGTGAGAGTTTAGGGTTTCTCTAACATAGCTTCAGAAATCCGATTCAGTGCCTGCTTGAATATCGTCACATAATACTCATGGTTTGGATTGATGAGCATGTTCTGAATGGTTGGTTGATTCATAACAACCACCCATATAGTCATCTTGAGATATTTCAGAAGTTTTCTCGGGTTTCCTTTTTCAACGTTTCTAGTGGGTGGGATGGTGTGGGGTGATCCATCAATACTGGTGCTCTTATAGTAGGGAATTTTTTTTTGGGGATATAAAGGAGCATTTGATGTAGATATCCCATTGGATGCATTCATAGATGGGCACGAGAGGTCAAGAATTTAAATTAAAAATATGCAACCTCTAGCATGGCAACCTGAAGGCCGCGAGAGACACTGGTTAAAGATTGTTTTGTGGTGGCCTTAATATAGTCGTGATTTATTTCTATTATCTTAATGCAAATATATAGTCTGGTCTCATTAAAATGAGGATTGTGGTTGTATTTCTCTTTGGTTGTTTCTCTTAATGCTCCATAAGTTTCCAAAAGTTGCGATAGTTGTTTAGTTTGCCTGTTACAACTTAAAAGTGGTTTTTAGCAATGGGAGTCATTTTTTTTAAGGTTCATACTAATATGAAGATCTTGTAATTCTATATTCAGCATAAGAGAATATGGCCTCTGCTTTGGGGAGTATGACAACAATTTCCACATCTACCTCATTGGGTAGCAATGGAAAGGGGAAGAAGTTGGGTGCAATGTTTGATAATTATGGCAGACAATTGTCTTCTCTTTTAGTTTTTTCACCCATTTCCTTTAATCGCTCAAGCAGAAGAGGGACTCTGAGATTACGTGATAGAGAGAAGGTAGTTAATACAAGAGCTATGGAAAAGGAGTTGTACTTCAACAAGGATGGCTCAGTGACAAAAAAATTGCAGGTCAGAGAAAAAATTGTGTTTAAAGGAAGGTCACCTGCACGTGAAACTTCATTGCAGTGGATCTTTCCTTGTCCACTTATATTCGATTTTAATGTGTTATTTTAATTTTTCATGGAGGGTTGTTTTGGCATATGGTCTGGCATTCAATTGCACACTTACTGAAAGCATTGTCAATTTGTCTTGCAGGCGGTGTGAACAAACTTGCTGATCTTGTTGGAGTCACCCTTGGGGCGAAGGGAAAAATGTTGTCTTGGAGAGCAAGCATGGTTCTCCGAAAATAGTTAATGATGGTGTGACAGTAGCTAAGAAGGTAATTTTTAGATGTGTGCTCTGGTTTTATTTTTAACGTTGTATTAGTTCCCCCTCTTAAATGTCTTAGATTTGGTAGGCATAATTTGAAAACTCAAAGGTGAAAGGAAACATATTTGTTACCCAGTGGTCTAAAAGGAAAGGGCTATGGCTAAGTCAAATTTTATTGTTATTGACAGTGTAATGAAATGTATCTCAATGCTATGGTTTTGGCCTTTTTATTGGTTGAATTAGAGGACCCAGTTGAAAATATTGGGGCCAAGTAGGTTGGTTTTCCTTTTTGCTGATGGTTTGGTGTATCTAATTGAATTAGTTGCCTAAGGTATTTTTGGTTGCAAACTCCTTTTCATTTTTCATACGGTATTGGCCTTGTGGAATACATTTGATTGTGTGGTCTTGTTAGATCTACAACATTTGTAGTTGTTTAGTCTTATGGCCAAGGTGCACTTTTATTATGGAAATAGTTGATGCAATATTGTCATTTAATCCTTACTGCAGGGTAGCATGTTGAGAAGTTTCTTGTGAAAAATTTGGTATTCAAAATGACACTTGATCCTATACAGCATCATGCACTTGACTTAAAAATTAATATTCAAAGTGTGCCAGACAATTCTTGCAAAATTTCAAATATTTATGTTGTTTTAAACCATTATCTTTTTCATGTATTGGATGTTGAAAATGAGGAAAAGACTTTGGTATGAAACCAACTGGTGAATAATTTCCAGCAAAACAACCACTTCCAAGACATGATTTAGAAGTAGAACATATGTATTTATGAAGCATAGAAAGATATCCTTGATGCATTGTCAATGTTTGGCTAGGGTTATTTTTGGAGAAAATAACTCCTTATTCCTAGAATAGTGATCTTCAATACAAGTAAATGCCAGAGAAGAGAGATCATTGTGTGACGCAACAAAACTGAAATTGGACCCCTAAGGAGAGCTGGTGTGTCTACAATCGCTCTGTCATCATTTTCCTCTGGTTTACCCCGTTCTTTTCCTCCAGCCTGGGTCTTAATTGACTTCTTCTTTCTTCGGGTTTATTTATCAAGTTCGTAGAATTTGATAAATAAATACCATCCACAATGGTTGGACTTTAATTTATATTCCCAAATTTATATTATCTCCAAGCCTTATAGCCAATGTTTAACTTTCAACACTTTGTATTTATACTCCACGTTTCTTTTTAAATAAATAACTTGTAATGAACTTTCGACTCTATATTTCACCACCCAGCCTTACAACAATCACGCTCCATACTTATGCTAATTATCCGCCAATCGTTTAATTAAACAATTTCATTATACTCCAGCCCCACCTATATATATCAATAACCAATCAAACACTTGTATCGTACCTGGCTATCCTCCGCACACCTTAGTTAACCTCCGGGCAAGTTCAACGTGCGACCACCGTCCGATGGCCCTTCTCCAAATCAACGACTCTTGGAAATTTCGCTCGGCTTCCAACGTCGGGCTTTAACGTAAGATGGTGCGGGTTAAACGGTGGTTTTCCGGGGGTCACTTCGCCATGTGTCGCATTCCCTATGGAATCGCTCGCGAATAGGAAATACCGCCTACTCCGCAAAAGCAATGCGATATGGGAAACCCGCTTTTGTGATTCCGCTCGTGGTTTTGGTACAGGGCTTGACCACGGGTGCAAGTCTGGTTCCACTATCCTTTTGTTTGTTAACTCATGTCCAATCCTCGGGTCAGGTTCCGAAAGCACAACAATCTTGTCTCTTTATTAAGCGGGATTTTTATATTTGAACAGTGTTCATGACCCCGGTTCTCTACACAGACCTCGCCTTTGGGTGGGGTGAGTTCACAGGGTTATCCAAAAATTTACGGGAATTCAAAGACAGAAGAATGGAATTATCAGTACCCAATCACCTCACAGTTAAAAAATTATTTACAATTAGAAGTTCGAGATAATTCAATGGCAACTATGCTTGGAAATCATTTAACTGGAAACAATTGTTCACACACAGAGGTTTATTGCAGAAATCCCATCTCTACTCTCCTCTTCCCTCTCTACTTTTATTCATCCGAGGGATTACAATTTATATACATAACATATGGCTCTTCGGTTCCTCCGAGAGGACCGTTCTAGAAATCAAAAGGTCTAATTATAATAATTCAACTAACTGAAACTGTTCGACTCCTACAACTCTAACTAGTCTAAGTAATACAGTCAGCTGAGGTATTGACACCTAACTGTTACAACTCAAATATTTTCGAACCCTCCTAGCCACAACATGTGGACAAAACCTCCTACATTGCTGGCTAGTGCCTAATGCCCCTACATCATCGTGTGACATAAACCTATTAACAAAAGTGAACAAGGAATGATTATTAATTATGGCATACTAAGTTGTCAGTGATTTTGACTATTTGTCTTTAACATGTAAAAATGTTAAATTCCAAACTTACATCATCATGGTATTTTAGTAGATGTGTGATAGGTAGTATGATAGTATCATATTACCATTCTTCCTTGAGGAACCCACTTCATCCATTAAGATTGCTTTTCTAAAGAGTAACATTGTAGATAGCCTTAAAAACATTTGTTAACTATTTTTGTTTGACCATTTGATTGTGTTTGATATGTAGAACTAATGGCAGCTAGTGTTTCTCCACTCATATTAAATAATTATTTCCAAAAGTTTCTTGTTACTATTACTTTAGGAAAACCATGAAGACTATGAATTTCTTTCACGGACACTTCTGCCACTTGGCTTGTTGTTTATGTACTTTGAGCTCTACAAAAAAAATCTACAAAATTTGTCTATATAAATGACCACAAAAATGTAGTACTTACCTTTATATTTCAGTAACCTTGTAATAAAGTCTATTGATATATCTTCTAGTCTTTGAATATGTATGTGGAATGGTTGAAGTAACCCTAGAGATTTTACTATCTCTCTTTATTTATTATTCAAACTTGACCTTCTCTTACAAAATTTTGAATATCTTTCTTCATTCCTTCCAAAAATATATTTTTTGATCCTTTGAGATGTTTTAAGGAACCCTGCGTCCTACCATCAGAGAGACATGGGACTCCCTTAATATTTGTTTATTCAAATATGCTTGCGTGCATAAAAATATTCTACATTTGCACCAAAGTATATCTCTTTCACTCCCAATGCTCCATAGAGTTCATCCCATCCTTTATAAATTTTAGTTTTTGTTTAGTACTATTGTCATTTTTCCATTATGGCAAGCTTCTTCTAACCACCTAGGAATAGAAAATGTAATTGGATATAAATTTGAGGCCTCTTCTATTTTAGAAAGAGCATAATGTACTAAATTTTCCTTACCCTTTTTGCAGATTATCTCAAAATTAAAACTTTTCATTTTTTCTCCTCATTTTTGTTAATCTTCCAATGAAATCCATAGCTTCAAAAAATACTTTATGCTATCATGGTATATCTTGACTTTAAAGTACCTCCCGGTGATATACTATCCCCATTTTTTATTGCATGTAATATTGCTTCCATTTATTTTTCATACGTAGATTTCACCAAATATTTTCTTTGAATTCCTTGCTTTTAAAAGCCAATGATATCCCTTATTGTGTTAATGTTACGTAAATTCCTTGTCCTAGTGCCTCACACTCTACTATGAATGTTTTACCAAAAGTAGGTGCAACCGATGTTGGTGTAGAATACATGGCATCCATTAAAAGAGAGAATGCCAAAGTAGCCTCATCATTCCATATAAATGATATTTTCTTCAAGAGATTGTGAGTGGACTTGAAATGCATGCATAATTATTAACAAATGATCAATAATATCATGTAAGTCTAAAAAATCTTCTAAGAACCTTTATTTTCTTAGGAATAGGTCATTTTGTAATAGCTTGCATCTTTTGAGGCTCCAAATTCACTCCTTCGTTTAAAACAATATGAACCAAATACTCGAATTCATATTTCCCAAAAGCACATTTGGATATTTTTACATAAAAATGATTGTTCTCAATAATTTATATAACTTTTCCACATGTTTACTAGTGTGGCATTCCCATGATTTATTATAAATATGTGTATTATCAAAGAAAACCAACACAAATTTTATAAGATGGGATCAAACAAAATTGTTTTTAAGTCGAGCCTGTTGGAAATATTGTCATTGATGGCAAAGGAGGCAGCACTCAGGCAAAGGAGGCAGCACTCAGGCAAAAGAGGCAGCGCTGTAGCAAAGGAAGGCAGAAGAGGCACAACGAAAGCAATAGAGGCAGCAAGAAGAAAGTAAAAATGTAACAGTCATAGAAGCACAGTGAAGAACCATTATCGGAAGATAGAGACAGAGGCAGAATGACAGAAGCAGATACAGAGGCAGAGAGCAGTTACAAAATTCCGGGAATCGCACTCTCCAACCGGCGGAGCAGAGGCAGAGAGCAGTTACAAAATTCCGAGAATCGCTTCACTCCAGTGGCATATAATACAGAACCATATTCCGGGAATCGCAGACTCCAGCCGGGCGTTACACATATAATACAAAACCATATTCCAGGAATCGCACTCTCCAACCGGCGGAGCACATATAACAAATACAAACATTATTCCGGGAATCGCTTCACTCCAGCAATAAAATATATATAAGCATATATATCAGTTATATACAAGCGGAGCACTTTAACCAAAGGTTCTATCAAAACGAAATGGCTTATAAGGTGGGACCCCTCCCCAATCACAATCGGAGAAAAGGTTCAATCGACGGAGTTTTGTTATGTGCTCCGATTAAAGGCCGGACCCGATTGAGCTATATGCCACAGTTTATTGCTAATCGCATCCGAGTTCCCAATCGCATCGGAATTGGTCAATCGCATCGGAGAACATGTGAGTTGCGATTGCGATTGGAAGTCCGGACCCGATGGAGGTATGAATTATAATTCAAACATGTTTGAAGTCCTGTCCCAATCGCAACGGCAAAATACAATGAACAGTGGTCAATCGCAACACATATTAAAAGACTTGCGATTGCGATTAAGAGTTCGGACCCGATGGGTGTATTAACGATGGTGTATATATATTTGAATTCCGGCTAATCGCATCGGAACTTTCCGATTGATCGCAAGTCCTTTGTAATATGCTCCGATCAAGTGGCGGACCCGATGGCATTATACAATGGATTTAATAGGTTCAATCGCATCCGGAATCTCAATCGCAATCGGAACTCTCTGATTGATCGCACGACTTTGTAAAACGCTGCGATTGAAGTGGCGGACCCGATCCAGTTATAAGCGGAAGTTGATATATGCAAATCGCATCCATGTTCCGATCGCAATCGGAAATTTTCTATTATGCGACCCGATTGCATTTGATTGAAGCCCGGACCCGATGGGCTTATTAACTATGATTAACAAGTGTTTGAGTTCCAGTTCTAATCGCAAACGGAAATTTGTGAAGGCGCTGTTATATATAAATATATATATATATATATAAAGTTGTTGCGATTGTATTGAAAAGTGCCGCGTGGTCTGTGGACCCACGGGCCTCGGCTTAAGGTGGAGGGCGATTATCAATATACAATGACTATGATATATGTCCGTTCCGCTTGCGGAATGTTCCACATCAACAAGACACTCGTGGCATGAAAAGCGTTGGAATATGGCCCAAAATTACAGTCAGCATATTCATTTATATATATAAAGCGCTGATATAAAAATGAAAAATGCAGTTACACAAATACAGAAGTTACGCAGCAGCCATATACAGAATGACATACAGAGAACAGAAAAGAGATAAAACACAGTCATAGAAAAGACAAAGACACAGTCAGAGAAAAGACAAATGCGCAGCAAGCCAAGAGACAAAACGAGTGAGCTGGAGTTCTCATTTAAATTTGAATGTAAATGTTTTAATTATTTTTATTGTTTGTGATGCATTGGCAAGTCTCCGAGAGAAAACAAACTCCCACTGTAATGTTAAAATTGACACCTACAGTTATAATTTCTGAGTAAGTTGATAAAAGGAGTGAGAAGGCAGAAGGCAAAGAGACATGACTTTCCATTTCGAATTCCAAGCAGAATACAAACAGTCATGTGAAGAAATCTATAAATAATATCATCTTGATATTCAAGATAGAGAAGTGAGAGTAAATCGAGAGAAGGCAAAATATAGAAGAGTAAGACAGAGAAGATTAAGAAAAGCAGAACAGAAGGAGAAGCTACAGAACAGGGCTAATATCTGAGGTAAATCAGCAAACTTTCAGTTTGATAAATTGAGGAAGTTGGAGCTTCCCTATCAAGTTGCAGCTTGATAGTCGTCAGTTGTAGCTGACTGAGGTTGGAGCCTCCTGTAGGTTGGTGCCTGCAGAAAACTGAAGGGAGTTGGTGCTTCCTTACAAGTTGTAGCTTGCAGAATTGAGGTAGGAGCCTCCTGTAGGTTGGTGCCTGCAGAAAAACAGTGGTGAGAGGGAGTTGGAGCTTGCCTTTGCATCACAACAATAATAAGATGTGGTTTTCTCCGTTTATGGGTTTCCACTTATATCTGGTGTCTTTGTGCATGATATTTATGTATTGATCTGATATGTATCATTTGCTTAATACCTGCTGCTCTCAAATTAAGTCTACTGCTCTATTAAACTAATACTTTCATATTACATTCTAAGATTACTCTCACATCAAATAGAGTTTGAAATGAAGGTGTAAATAAGTTTATTGAAAAGTTTAAAAGATCGGGAATGTATTAAACTGATTCACCCCCCCCTCTCAGTTTAATTAGAGATTCAACAATTGGTATCAGAGCAGGTTCCTTTGTACAAGTCTAACAACTGAAAGGAGATCCTAGGTTCCCAAGATGGCTAGTAAAGAAGGATGCTCAACCAATAAAGCCCCTTTCTTCACTGGTGAAAACTATGCTTTCTGGAAAATCAGAATGAAGACATACATAATGTCACTAGGAGTAGAAGTCTGGGCTGCTGTGCAATTAGGATATGCCCCGAAGTCAACTGATACAGAGAAAGAAGCTAAAGAAAGCTTTGTAGCTAATGAAAAAGCCATGAATGCCATCCTGAATGGATTATGTGAAGCAGAGTTTATTAAAGTAATGCACAAAGACACTGCCAAGAAAATATGGGATACTCTTGAAGGCATGCATGAGGGAGACCAGAAAGTAAAAACTGCCAAACTTCAAGTATATAGAGCCCAGTTTGAAAACTTAAAAATGAATGATGATGAAGATGTTGGCAACTTCTTCTTAAAAGTTGCAGAAATTGTTAACAATATGAAAGCTCTTGGAGAAACCATACCGGAAAGTATAGTTGTGCAAAAGATTCTAAGATCACTCCCACCCAGATTTAATCCCAAGGTATCTGCAATAGAAGAGACAGCGGATTGGGAGACTTTGACCATGAACCGGATACTTGGAAATCTAACAGCCTATGAAATGAGGCTCCCACAGAAGAAGCCAAGTACAAGGGAAGCAGCATTCAAAACAGAAAAAAGGAAAGAAGAAAAGGAAGAAATATGCTCTTGCTCTGATGAAGAAGAGGCTAAATTTGTCAAGAAATTGGATAGAGGCTCGGGTAGATACAAAGGTAAACTTCCCTTCAAATTCTTTAACTATGGAAGAGTTGGACATTATGTTGCTAAATGTCCTCACAAGAAAGTAAGAAATCAAGCTCAAGAATCAGAGAAAGACACATCAAAGTTCTGGCAGAAAGGAAATAAATTCAGCAGAAAATCCTTCTATGCTCAGCAAGACAGCAGTGCATCTGAAGACTCAGAAGAACCCTCAAGTGAAGAAGGAACCTCAGAATTTTTATTGATGGCCATAGAAGATCTTGAGGGACTCCTACTAGAAGATGAAGAAGAAGAAGGGGAAGTAGACCTTGAGGGGGAGCTAAGAAGTGCTCTGGAGGAGATTGACAGACTCAAACTAAAATGCAGAAAACAAAAAGAGATTCTCCTAAAATGTGTGAAAGAAGAACAAAATTCAGAAGTCCTCATGCAACTGAAGGTAAATCTTGAAGAAGCCAAGAAGATAGAAGATATATTACTTCAGCAAATCAAAGATAAAACTCGAGAACAAGAGAAGCTGGAAGAAGAAATTCTGTGTCTGAGAAAGAAATTAGAAAATGCTCAACAGAAAGTTTCTATATACCCTTCTCAAACAACTAGCTCTATTAAGTTGAATGAAATTTTGGTTGCTCAAAGATCCCCTATGATAAAGACTGGAATAGGCTACGAAGGAGAATCAAGTAAAGGAAAAGAAAAGGTTGATAGAGAGATTATTTTTGTAAAAACAAAGAAGAATGAGGAAGTAGCTCAAATAATTCCTACAAAAGAAGAAATCTGCAATAAGAGAGATAGAGAGCAGAAGAAACCTCTAGTAACAAAGAATATAATGAATACTAAGATGGCAGAAAAAGAATCATATGCCCCTAAGTATATCAAATTTGGAAGTCATCAGAGGAAATTCTTCCCTCCTATGAAGAATGCCACCTGCTATGTCTGCCACAAGCCAGGACACATTGCTGCATATTGTTATGCAATGAAGAGTAATTCAGACCTGCAAAAGATGCAAACAGTGAAGAGACTATCTCAAACAAACAAATGGAGAAAACAACCTTACATCAGGTATGCAAATAATTTCTATGGTTATTGTTTTTATTGTAAGGAATTTGGCCATAAAATTATTGAATGTAGAAAGTATAGACAAAGGCTGATGTTCAATACCTCAAGGAGGTTTATGAGTCAAAGCAATTTTGTTCATGCTCACAATTCTGCAAAAACTATAATCAAATGTTCAAAAGGGGGCCTCTAGTGGATAAAGAAGGTGAATAACTGTGACCTGGCTCTAACTGCTCAAGATCTGAAAAGCCAGTGGTACTTGGACAGTGGCTGCTCCAAACACATGACTGGAGACAGAAGCAAGTTTATAACTCTTGATGAAAAGAAATCTGGCAATGTTACTTTTGGTAATGATAAATCAGGAAAGATCAAGGGAAAAGGCTCAGTCAACATAGACAATGGCAGAGGAAAAGCCCAAGAGGTACTATTTGTGGATGGACTGAAAGTAAATTTACTGAGTGTCAGTCAGATGTGTGACAAAGGCTGTGAAGTTCTTTTTAGAGCACAAGATTGTGTAGTCAGGTCAAGCACAACAGGAAAGACTCTGCTCAAAGGTGTTCGAACAGAGAACAATGTATACATAGTGAAAGAGGAAGATGAAGCTTGCCATCTTAGCAAACTTGAGGAGTCATGGTTGTGGCATAGGAGATTGGGACATCTCAGCTTTGACCATATCATCAAATTGAGCAAGAAGAAAGCTGTCAAAGACATGCCAAAAATAAAAAGGCCTTCAAGTACTATATGCAAATCTTGTCAATTGGGGAAACAAACTCGCACATCCTTTAAATCTAAAGAGGAGTTGTCAACAAGAAGACCACTCCAGCTTGTGCACATGGACCTGTGTGGACCTGCTAGAACTAGAACACCAAGTGGAGAATCCTATTTCATGCTGATAATAGATGACTTCTCCAGAATGACATGGGTTTCCTTTCTCAAAAATAAATCAGAAGCATTGGAAAAATTTAAGATATTCAGAGAATTAGCAGAAAATCAACTTGGATGCAAGCTGAAATGTATCTGATCAGACAGAGGAGGAGAATTCACAGATGATGACTTTGCAGACCTATGTAATGAACATGGAATAAAACAACAATTTACTATTGCGGGGACACCTCAACAGAATGGAGTAGCAGAGAGACAAAACAGGTCTGTACAACAAATAGCCAGAGCTATGATGCAAGAGAATAATATTGCTCAAACCTTCTGGGCAGAAGCAGTACACACAGCAGTACATATCCTTAATAAAGCTCACTTAAGGCCAAGCAGTGACAAGAATCCATATGAACTATGGCATGGAAAGCCAACTTCAATAAAACATTTCAGAGTCTTTGGTAGCAAGTGTTACATAAAGAATAATGATGAAAACCTTGGGAAATTTGATGCAAGAGCAAATGAAGGGATTTTTCTAGGATATGCTTCCAAAAGCAAAGGGTACAGGTGCTACAACAAGATCTTTCGAAAGATAGTTGAAAGTATTGATGTGAGATTTGATGAAGAACTTCCAAAAAATACAAGAAATACAGACTGCTGCAGTCCATCAGACAACCATGAAGAGGAAGAAAAGGATGATGAAACAAGCAAGACAACAGATGATGCAGACCTGAGCTCGAAAACCCCCTCAAGATACACTCAGAAGAATCATCCTGAAGATCAGATCATAGGAGACAAGAAAGCAGGAGTCCAGACAAGAAGGCAGCTAACAGAACAAACAGAAGAAGTATACATAACCATGTTATCACAAATAGAGCCAAAGACATTTGAAGAAGCCAGCAAAGACAAGTATTGGATAAAAGCAATGAATGAATAATTGGACCAAATTGAGAAGAACAATACCTGGGAACTAGTTCCTAGACCTATTGAGAAAAATATCATTGGTTCAAAATGGGTATTCAAAAACAAAATGAATGAGCAAGGACAAGTAATCAGGAATAAAGCAAGGCTGGTCTGCAAAGGATACTGACAAATAGAAGGACTTGATTATGATGAAACATTTGCCCCTGTAGCTAGATTGGAAGCTATCAGAATGTTCCTGGCATTTGCATGCTATCAAGACTTCAAGGTATATCAAATGGATGTAAATTCTGCTTTTCTTAATGGAGATCTAGAAGAAGAAGTGTACATGGAACAACCAGAAGGCTTCTCATTGACAGACAAAGAAGACTATGTGTGCAGACTGAAGAAGGCCTTATATGGACTAAAACAGGCTCCTCGTGATTGGTACTCAAGACTGGTCAAATATTTGCAAAAACAGGGTTTTAAGAGAGGTGGAGTAGACAACAATCTATACATAAAAGCGCATGAAAATGAACTCCTAATTGTTGTTGTATATGTTGATGACATTATGTTTGGAAGCAACAGAGATGAACTAGCAAAAGGGTTTGCTGATGAGATGAAAATAGAGTTTGAAATGTCTATGATTGGAGAACTCAGTTTCTACTTGGGACTGCAAATTCAGCAAAAGAACACAGGCACATTCATTTCTCAAGAAAAATACGTAAAAGAAATGCTGAAAAAATTCAAAATGGAGGACTACAAACCAATGACAACCCCCATGATCACGGGATGCAAGCTGTGTGCTGATGATAGGTCTGCAGATGTAGATCAAAAACTCTACAGATCCATGATAGGAAGCCTGCTGTACTTGACAGCTTCAAGACCAGACATCATGCTAGCAGTAGGACTAGTGGCAAGATATCAAGCGGCACCTAAACAAAACCATCTTCTGGCAGTAAAAATAATACTCAGATATCTACAAGGAACTGCACAATATGGGCTTTGGTATCCTAAAGGCAAAAGCTTCACCTTGACAGCATACACAGATGCAGATTGGGCCAGCTGTGTGGATGATAGGAAGAGTACAAGTGGAGGTGCATTCTATCTAGGAGAAAGTCTGGTGGCATGGCTAAGCAAGAAACAAACATCCATCTCTCTGTCTACAGCTGAAGCAGAATATATAGCAGTAGCGGCATGTTGCACACAAGTCATGTGGATGAAGCAGACACTTCAAGACATGAAGGTAAGCATTAATGAACCTATCTCAATCAAATGTGATAATACAAGTGCTATAAGTATATCTAAAAATCCTGTGCTTCATTCAAAAACTAAACATATACCAATCAAGTATCATTTTCTCCAAGAACAAGTGGCTCGGAAGATAGTTAAACTGGACTATGTATCAACGAAAGAACAGATAACAGATATATTTACCAAACCACTTGCCAGAGAACCATTCGAATACTTGAGAGACAAACTAGGGGTAGTATCTGTAGATACTATTCTCTAATATGAAGAGAAAGTACAGTCTCAGGGGGAGAACAAAACGAAGATATCATTCCAGGGGGAGAACAGCCAGCAAGATAAGCATAAAACAAGTCCACGGGATCAACATTATCAATATTATCAGCATTCAGAAGCAACAAGAACCTTTCAATCGTAAAATGCATCATCTCTGTCTGCAATCTAGCACATATTACAGGCACTACAAATGAAACACAGCATAGTCCAATTTCGGCAGAAGAGGAACTAAACATAACTCAGAGAAAGGAAATACAACGACAGAACCCATACGGAGGGATGAGGAGTCATCCTTTGCCATTGATGTCAAAGGGGGAGGAAGAACAAATAGCAAACAGGAAGAGCAAGCAACAAGAGAAAGAGAAAGCAAACAGAGAAAGTGGATTGCCATCAATGCCAAAGGGGAGACTGTTGGAAATATTGTCATTGATGGCAAAGGAGGCAGCACTCTGGCAAAGGCGGCAGCACTCAGGCAAAAGAGGCAGCGCTGAAGCAAAGGAAGGCAAAAGAGGCACAGCGAAAGCAATAGAGGCAGCAAGAAGAAAGTCAAAATGTAACAGTCATAGAAGCACAGTGAAGAACCATTATCGGAAGATAGAGACAGAGGCAGAGTGACAGAAGTAGAGACAGAGGCAGAGAGCAGTTACAAAATTCCGGGAATCGCACTCTCCAACCGGCGGAGCAAAGGCAGAGACAGAGGCAGAGAGCAGTTACAAAATTCCGAGAATCTCTTCACTCCAGCGGCATATAATACAGAACCATATTCCGGGAATCGCACACTCCAATCGGCGTTATACAACACGAATCTTATTCCGGGAATCGCAGACTCCAGCCGGGCATTACACATATAATACAGAACCATATTCCGGGAATCACACTCTCCAACCGGCGGAGCACATATAACAAATACAAACATTATTCCAGGAATCGCTTCACTCCAGCGACAAAATATATATAAGCATATATATCAGTTATATACAAGCGGAGCACTTTAACCAAAGGTTCTATCAAAATGAAATGGCTTATAAGGTGGGACCCCTCCCCAATCGCAATCGGAGAAAAGGTTAAATCGGCGGAGTTTTGTTATGTGCTCCGATTAAAGGCCGGACTCGATTGAGCTATATGCCACAGTTTATTGCTAATCGCATCCGAGTTCCCAATCGCATCGGAATTGGCCAATCGCATTGGAGAACATGTGAGTTGCGATTGCGATTGGAAGTCCGGACCCGATGGAGGTATGAATTATAATTCAAACATGTTTTGAAGTCCTGTCCTAATCGCATCGGCAAAATACAATGAACAGTGGTCAATCGCAACTCATATTAAAAGACTTGCGATTGCGATTAAGAGTTCGGACCCGATGGCATTATACGATGGATTTAATAGGTTCAATCGCATCCTGAATCTCAATCGCAATCGGAACTCTCCGATTGATCGCACAACTTTGTAAAACGCTGCGATTGAAGTGGTGGACCCGATGGCATTATACGATGGATTTAATAGGTTCAATCGCATCCGGAATCTCAATCGCAATCAGAATTCTCCGATTGATCATACGACTTTGTAAAACGCTGCGATTGAAGTGGCGGACCCGTTCCAGTTATAAGCGGGAGTTGATATATGAAAATCACATCCGTGTTCTGATCGCAATCGGAACTTTTCTATTATGCACCCTGATTGCATTTGATTGAAGCCCGGACCCGATGGGCTTATTAACTATGATTAACAAGTGTTTGAGTTCCAGTTCTAATCGCAAACGGAAATTTGTGAAGGTGCTGTTATATATAAATATATATATATAAAAGTTGTTGCGATTGTATTGAAAAGTGCCGCATGGTCTGTGGACCCACGGGCCTCGGCTTAAGGTGGAGGGAGATTATCAATATACAATGACTGTGATATATGTCAGTTTCGCTTGCGGAATGTTCCACATCAACAAGACACTCATGGAATGAAAAGCGTTGGAATATGGCCCAGAATTACAATCAGCATATTCATTTATATATATAAAGCGTTGATATAAAAATGAAAAATGGAGTTACACAAATACAGAAGTTACGCAGCAGCCATATATAGAATGACATACAGAGAACATAAAAGAGATAAAACACAGTCACAGAAAAGACAAAGACACAGTCATAGAAAAGACAAATGCGCAGCAAGCCAAGAGACAAAACGAGTTAGCTGGAGTTCTCATTTAAATTTGAATGTAAATGTTTTAATTGTTTTTATTGTTTGTGATGCATTGGCAAGTCTCTGAGAGAAAACAAACTCCCACTGTAATGTTAAAATTGACACCTACAGTTATAATTTCCGAGCAAGCTGATAAAAGGAGTGAGAAGGGAGAAGGCAAAGAGACATGACTTTCCATTTCGAATTCCAAGTAGAATACAAACAGTCATGTGAAGAAATCTATAAATAATATCATCTTGATATTCAAGATAGAGAAGTGAGAGTAAATCGAGAGAAGGCAGAATATAGAAGAGTAAGACAGAGAAGATTAAGAAAAGCAGAACAGAAGGAGAAGCTACAGAACAGGGCTGATATCTGAGGTAAATCAGCAAACTTTCAGTTTGATAAATTGAGGAAGTTGGAGCTTCCCTATCAAGTTGCAGCTTGATAGTCGTCAGTTGTAGCTGACTGAGGTTGGAGCCTCCTGTAGGTTGGTGCCTGCAGAAAACTGAAGGGAGTTGGTGCTTCCTTGCAAGTTGTAGCTTGCGGAATTGAGGTAGGAGCCTCCTGTAGGTTGGTGCCTGCAGAAAAACAGTGGTGAGAGGGAGTTGGAGCTTGCCTTTGCATCACAACAATAATAAGATGTGGTTTTCTCCCTTTATGGGTTTCCACTTATATCTAGTGTCTCTGTGCATGATATTTATGTATTGATCTGATATGTATCATTTGCTTAATACCTGCTGCTCTCAAATTAAGTCTACTGCTCTATTAAACTAATAATTTCAGATTACATTCTAAGATTACTCTCACATCAAATAGAGTTTGAAATGAAGGTGTAAATAAGTTTATTGAAAAGTTTAAAAGATCAGGAATGTATTAAAATGATTCACCCCCCCTCTCAGTTTAATTAGAGATTCAACAGAGCCCGCCGGACTTCAAACGGCGATAAACCATAATTCAAACCAAATTCATGTTCCAAAATAGCCTGCTGACGTCAGCCAATTTTGTGACGCGAAAACCAAATGAATTCCGCCCTAATCTTTTTCGGGTCCGAAGCTGGGCTGGCGTACGGAGGGAGAGTTGTGACGCGAATTTCTTATCAAATTCACCCTAATATTTTTCGGGTCCGGATTTCCACTGCGCGAGCGGCCCAAACAAAGATCCGCTCCTATCCCTCTGTGACGAAACCATCGTACATGCTGACGTCATCAATCAAAACCCGCCACCCTTTTGACTTTGTAAATAAAAAAAATTGCGTATGCGTCATTTTCATTATTCCGTGTGCTAGCCAGTCTTCCATGCAACAAAATTCAAAAACCAACTGTTAATGCTTGCTGACCATTACCTTGCTGAAGAGAATTGAAGCCGAGTATTTTAGGGTTCTCCTGTCATAACCAGCGCCTGTTTAAACACGTTTCATTTCCCGTAAAAAGGTATTTATTCCAATTCCCCGCTAAAATCTGTAAAAAATCCTGGTTTTAGTTTTAATTCTGCACTAAGGTCTGAAAAGAAGTTCAGTTTGGTCTTTTTCGTTCCCAGAACTGCAATTATATTCCCAAAATTGGTAATTGTGCCCCTTTTCCACAAAAACCCCGAAATTCCATTTCTGAATCCACAAGAACCAGAAATGGAAGTTCCTGTAGCTCTGAATGTCGTGCCCATCAATGCTCCTCACAAGGACTTGGATTATTTGCCTTTAGCTGATATGGATTTTCAAATTAAGGACTTGCGTCTCAGTGAGAATCATCTTCGAATATTTTGCCACTGCAGAGACAATTATTTGAATGGTTCTGAAATCTTTGGACTTTGGGAATCAAATCTTCCTATGTACCTTCTCCCCTCAGTCCATATTTTTCCTGAGTTAATCCATTATTGCTACGCAAATTATGATCCCAACCAACGAGCAGTTTTATCCCCAAGTCAAAATGTTCTTTTTCCAATAACTGCTCAGTCCATAAATGAAATGCTACAATTCCAACCTGGTCAAGCTCTCACTCCCCTGTCCATGGTTGAATTACTTTAGAAATATACTAAGTTATCCCATGAAGAGTTAAACCACCTATGCCAAACCTTCATGTTACCAGAGAATCAGCCTAAAAACCCTCCCCCTTATGGTTATACTTTCTTTACTGATGAGGGTAGACTTATTTTAAACATGATATCTTCCATAATGGGCTTCAATACTAGTGAGTATGTTGATCAGTTAACCCTAGTATTGTTATCCATTTTTACCCCTGGACAGCCTCCTGCTGTCAAGTACAATTTTGCATCTTATATTGCTGACAAAATCCATGATCAGTTCAAGAGATTTGAGAATGAGAGAGTATTTAAGTATTCTTCTGTCATATATCATCTCATGATTTACTTTCAGTCAGAAAATTTCCCTTTTTATGTTCAGAAACTTGATGCCAAAGGGAATCCTAGGTCAGTCATCTTTTGGTCTGCCATTATTCACAATTCCTCTGATTCTCCTTATTCCTATAATGATTTTGTCGACCTTTTTGTTCATCCTGCAACTACCTTGTTGACAGGAATCTCTCCTCCTAGAATTAACAATGAAATCAAGAAAATCCTTCAGCTCTCAAAGCATTACAAGATAGGTGACTGGTACCTATATCAAAACTACACAGAGATCAGGATATATGGATGTGAATTATGCCCATTCAAACTGCCCAAGTATGTCCCAATGAGACTCTTTGCATTAGAATATTTCAGGGAGATGAATAATTCAGATATAATTCATTTTTGCAATGCAAAGAAAAAGGCTCAACTCAGGATCAAGAGCCAATTAGGTCCCTTCATTTGTAACTCTAGGGAAGCTAGAAAGGAAGCCGAAAGGATTTTAGAAGACTATCTCAGACTACAAAAGAGTTTCTACTGGGTGCCTTATGATCCAAACAACTTTATCTGTGATAGAAGAATGACAAATAAAATGTCACCATAAATCCATCAAAGAATCCCAGAAATAGAACAATATGCTAATATGGATGAATGGACAGAAGGGACATTGGTTGAAAATGATAGTGAGCAGGTCAATGTTGAAAATGTAATGAAAGATCTTGAAAAGATACTTGACCTAGAATCTTTTGGACAGGTGCAGGGATCTTCTTCAGCCAGGACTTTACAACAAAATTTGCAGGAGATTAGTACAGTAGCAGTATAATCTAAAGGAAAAGAAAAGGAGCTTGATATACAAATAATTGAAAAATTCATAATGACAGAGCAACGAGAGACTTCTAAAGAACAAGGTCAAGGACAAATTCCTCCTACTCAGATCAGTGAGCCAGAAATTTCTATTTTACAAACTCCTCTAAATATAGAAAAGGGAAAAAAGAGAGAGGCTGAAACAACTACTCCTATTGGTGGCTCTTCTGAACAGCAAGATGTTAAAAGGCAAAAATTAACTCCCCTTCCAGAAGATGAATCATTTCAGGAAATCTCTGACAGCCAGGGAACAGAAGACAGTCAGCAAACAGATACAGGTAGTGGGACAGGAATACAGAGGCAACAAAGTGCAGAAATATCTTCTTTCAAACCTCCAGTAAAAACTGCCTGGGACATCAAAAGAACATTCACCAATATAAAGGCCAGGAACGATCCACTTAGACTTCAAGTATACAGCCAATATTTGAAGATGGCTCCAAAAAATCAAGAAAGATTGATGTCAGCTTATGAAATCCAACAGGGTAAGATGTTAATGAGCCATTTGAAGCCCAAGGTGCGGCAGCCTCAGACAGCTGCAGATTACGTTAGGACTAATCTTGAAGTCTTAGTAAAGGATATCCATCCTTTAGATCAAATTGAGCTACACAAGCAAACAGGTGAGATGATTTATTCTACTCTGACGGATAAATCAATGATGACCCATAAGTTGCGGGATTCTTTGGATAATACTAATACACAGTTGCAGCTTGAAAAAGCCTCCTCCCAGGCTAAGGATAATAGAATCAAAACTTTAGAGGAAATAATCATTGGTTTAGGTCATAATCCTAAAGATGTGAAAGGTATTGAAGCTTTGATCAAGAGAAAAGATGATGATATTGCAGCTCTGAGAAAACAATTAAAGTTACCGGCCTCAAGTCATCCACAGACTGCAGAAATCATCAAACAAAATTCTGAGGAAGAACTAATGGATTTGCTCTTAAAATTGAATGAGCAACTTACTGCAACTGAAAAAGAGCTTGAGAATGCATTAAAAGATAAGCAGGCAAATATTCTAGTATCTACAGCATGAGTAGTGACAGGTACAGCAACAACAGGTCAGCCAACAGAATTGTCATAGAGCAACACTGCAAATTTGAACACTGATGAATTAACAAAGTTAATGGAAGATATGAACATTCAGGCCATAGAGCTTCACAAAACAAAGGAACAATTGCCACTCTAGAACATAAATATGATCTTTCAAAAATGAGTGTTGCTGATAAAACAAGAGAAGTGAACAAATTAGAAAAAACAGTCAAAGCATTGGAAAATGATCTCACATTGGAGAAACCTTTAAAAGAAATAAATGAAATTCTTTGGGATAATATCATTCAATCAATAAAGGATGTTTGGTCCTCAATTCAAATAATGGATGAACAGAATAACTTAGTTAAATTGGCTCTGGATGAGATTGAGAGATCAAGACAAGAGTTGGGAAATATGCCAGAAGAGGCCAATAGACTTATACATTTTTTGAATACTCGGACTAAGAATCAACTTGCAGAAATTGGTATTCAGGACAGGACCGGAACAATTCTGGAAATAAAGAGAGTTTTTACTAAAAGAACTCTGGTACATAATTTAGAACGAAGGTGCTCAGATATGCAAGAAGAAATCATTGCCTTCAGAGAAAGATTGAATATTTTGTTAAATAGAGGATTGCCCAGTCCTATAGTTGCAGAAGATAAGATAATGGACCTTGATAGTTATGTTGAAAAATTGGACAAATATGCTGATAATCAAGCTAGTTCTTCAACCAGTTCATCAACAGCAGCATTGCCTACAGGGAAAAACCTTCACGACAGATTGGAGAATTTATTTTATCTTGAGCATGAAGTAAATCATTTGTTCCCAAATCAACCTAATTTCTTCAGATATACTGAGGCTGATGAAACACTAAGAAAGTTGCAAAGGACCAGAGTGCCAGAAGTTTAATGGTGGGAAGAAATGATGGAACTTTTGTAAAAAATTATCCTTACATAATTTTTTGCCTATTTACCACAGTATATCATGATAAAAAGGATAAAAGGATGAACAAAGGTCAAAGAGTATCAGAGCAGTTAAAGAGTATCAGTTAAAGAGGTCAAAGAGTAGCAGTTAAAGAGTATCAAATTGTCGATAATCTCCATGTGGACCGTTACTGGGTTTAATATCAAGTCCCTGTATGTGACATGGGGTATTTTTCTATCACTGTCTGGGGTGGGACTTCCACATTTCTGGATGGATATTTGGGTTCCAATCTTCAGATGTGAAAATGTAATGACTTCATGGACTGTTTTACTTCATATAATATATTCAAAACAACGTTTTTTCTCGTGAAAAAAAAAAATGATTAATGTTTATCACTCTGCCTTCAAAACTAGCGATGCTGGTCTATGTTGTTGGTTTATTGATATGGTCTCATGGTATTTTTATATTTGGGACATATCTTACTCCTCACATGATTAGAGTTTTTCTCTGTTCAAGGATTTTGGGTACTTTAATTTGTATTTGGAACAATGGACGTCGGTACTCTATCTGTTGTTTTACTATTCTACATACTGCTATTTCACTTTCTTATAGATGCCTCGGGCATATTTGGATGCTTTCTTAGATTTGTCGATAATCTCCATGTGGACCGTTATTGGGTTTTATATCAAGTCCCTGTATGTGACATGGGGTATTTTTCTATCACTGTCTGGGGTGGGACTTCCACTTTTCTGGATGGATATTTGGGTCCCAATATTTAGATGTGAAAATGTAATAACTTCATGGATTGTTTTACTTCATATAATACATTCAAAACAACGTTTTTTCTCTTGTGAAAAAAAATGAATAATGTTTATCACTTTGCCTTCAAAACTAGCGATGTTGGTCTATGTTGCTAGTTTATTGATATGGTCTGATGGTATTTTTATATTTTGGACATATCACACTCCTCACATGATTAGCGTTTTTCTCTGTTCAAGGATTTTGGGTACTTTAATTTGTATTTGGAACAATGGACGTCGGTGCTCTATCTGTTGCTTTACTATTCTACATACTGCTATTTCACTTTCTTATAGATGCCTCGGGCATATTTGGATGCTTTCTCAGATTTTCGATAATCTCCATGTGGACCGTTACTGGGTTTTATATCATGTCCCTATATGTGACATGGGGTATTTTTCTATCATTGTCTGGGGTGGGACGCCCACTTTTATGGATGGATATTTGGGTTCAAATCTTCAGATGTGAAAATGTAATGACTTCATGGACTTTTTTACTTCATATAATATATTCAGAACAACGTTTTTCCTCTTTTAAAGTTTCATTTAAAAAAAAATAAAAAAAATTGAACCTGCCGTCGCAATTTCGACGCCTTGTAAGCGTCGGAATTGCGACAGACTAGAAATGTCGGAAGAGCGACAATATAAACACGTCGGAAGAGCGACGTTCAAAACGTCGGACCACATTTCGTCGTAATTGTGACAGTTTACAGACGTCGGAAGAGCGACGTTCAAAACGTCGGACCAAATTTCGTCGTAATTGTGACAGTCTACAGACGTCGGAAGAGTGACGTTCTAAACGTCAGACCACATTTCGTCGGAAGTGCGACAATTTACAAAGGTCGGAAGTGCGACGGATTGGGAAACATCGGAAGAGTGACGCTTGTTTGGAAGCGACGGAAAAAGTTCCGATAGTGCGACACTTTTTAATTGTGTCGGAACTGCGACGGTATGGTAAACCACGTTTTTCCCGCCCTCGAACTGTCGCTCTTGCGACGACTATGTGTCGGAATAGCGACGAATTGGCCGTCGGAATTTCCGCCAAATTTTCTAGTGAGTTCTATTCTTTCTTTCAGCAACTCCATTTTGCTGAGGTGTTCATACTGTTGAAAATTGCCTTCTTATTCCATTTTCATCACAGTATTGCCGAAATAATTTGGAAGTGAATTCTCCACCATTATCTGATCTTAAACACTTTATTTTTAAATCAGTTTCATTTTCAACCAACTCCTTGTAGATCTTAAAGCACTCAAATGCTTTAGATTTTTTCTTTAGGAAACTGACGGCTGTCATCCTGGTATAGTCATCTATCATTAACATGAAATATAATTCTCCATATAAGCCTTTTGTTCTCATAGGACCACATAGATCAGTATGTATCAATTCCAATGGATGTGATGAAAAGTGTTCTTTTGTTTTAAATTGGACTTTTGTCTACTTGCCATGCCGACATGCCTCACATAGTGTATTGGAAGGTTTTGGGATTTTCGGCATTTCTCGTACTGCTTCCTTTTTGCTTATCCTGACAAGATTTTCAAAGTTTATGTGACCCATTCGTTTGTGCCATAACCAACTTTCATCTTCTTTAGCTAGTCGACATGCTTTAGTTGCTTCATACAGAACATATATGTCGTTTGGAGCTCGACTTGCTGTAGCCACAATTTTACCATACCTGCCTTTCCTTATTTCACATTTTGAGGAGTTGAATAGCATTGTGTGTCCTTGATCACATATTTGTCCAACACTGAGCATATTGTGATTCATGTTTTTGACCAATAGAACATTCTTGGCTATAACATATTTTCTTCCGAGAGTGACGGTACCTGATCCTATAACATTTGAAGATCCATCATTTCCAAAGGATATGGTTCCATCCTTCTTCTCTTTCAGAGATACAAATTTCCTTCTATCTCGAGTCATATGCGTTGAGAAACCGCTGTCAACATACCAAACATCTTTCCTTTTTTGAGCCTTGAGAGTGAGAGCACAATTATCAATCTTCTTCTTCTTCCATGTTCGTTCATTCTGTGGCTTCGAAGATTCTTCTGGAGGATTTTCAAGTCTGCAGTCTTTGGCTATGTGTCCAAAGTTCTGACATTTGTAACATTCCAAATTATTTCTTAAATTTTCAAATCTATTGATGTTTCGTTGAGCCCTGGGAGGTTCATATTTGAAGAATCTCTTGGAATTGTATTGGTTCATAGGGTATGTGCGACATTCTACAGTTTTATGACCAAATTTTCCACATGAATAACAATAGCCATGAAAAATATGTTGGTACCTGGATGAAAATCTTCGTCGAGGAATCGTCTTCCAAGGATGTTCTTGCAAATATTGTCCAATGAAGTCTTCATGTATGTCAGATCTCATAGGTTCATTGTATTTTGTTGTAGAAGGTCCTACTTCTTCTTCTTTCTAACCGAGGCTAGTTCTGTCGTTGTAAGATCGTTGATTGTTGATGAGTTCTTCCAATGCCCTTGAGCTGTTGGAATAGTTTTGGACAATTTTTCCCTTCTTCACTTCCTTACGCAGCGAGACTACTTCGGCTTCTAATGCTTCCCTTTCTTGGTTTCTTTCTTCCAACTTCTTTTGAAGTGACTCTTCAATACATTTGTGTTCTTCAACCTCAATTTTGAGACCTTGAACTTGTTCTTCAAGAGTGTTGGAACGGATCTTCTGAACATTGAGCTCTTTTATAAGCTTGATTGCCTCCTCATAAAATTATTCTATGGTCAACCCTTATTCTTCATTGTTTGATACTTCTTGTTTATTGTTCTTGACCATAAAAAATACTTTCTCATTGGCTTCTTCTTTGTTGTCACTTTCTTCATCGGATGAGGAGCTATATTCATTAGAGAGAAAGTTCCTTTTGGATCCTTTATTTTTGCCTTCCTTGTTGAATTTCTTAAAGCTTTTCTTTCCTTTTGAGTTGCCATCACTTTTGTTCAGAAATTTTGCTACGAAATGCCCAACCTCACCACAACCGAAACATATCAATGGAATTTTACCTTTGAATTTTCCCTTACCAAGTTTTAGTTTTCTCGTAAAGTAAGCATATTCTTTATCTGAAAGACCTTCTCCATCATCTCCCTTTTCTTCACACTTGCAGGTGCATGTCATTTCAATTGAAGGTTGTTTGTCCTTGTTGGTTTGCTTAGATGCAACGAACGCAGTTACTAGATTTGAAGTACCCTTTTCTTGATCAAGTCTCATTTCATATGCTATGAGAACTCCATGTCATTCTTCCTTGCTGAGTTTGTCCAGATTTTCACTGTATTCTAAGACCGATACCTTTGGGTTGAATCTCCCTGGTAACATTCTAAGAATCTTCCGTATAATAGTCTTCTCGTCAACTGGCTCTCCCAATCCTTCCAGAGTATTGGTTATTTCATCAACATGTTGGAAGTATGTAGCAATGTTGCAATCTTCTTTCATTTTGAGTTGCTCAAATTTTGCTCTATAGATTTGAAGCTTTGCTTCTTTGACATTTGAGTCACCTACATATATATTCTCAAGCTTGTCCCATACATTTTTGGTGGTTTTACAACCCAACATCTTATGATAAGCAGATTCAATAAGTCCATTGATAATAATATTCTTTGCTTTTGCATCATTTACCAAATTCTTCTTACCTTGTTCATCCACGGTTGATGTAAATCCATTTTGAACAGTGTCCCATGCTTCGTAACCTTGCGCCAAGAGATAGACCTCCATTCTTCCTTTCCAGAGTGCATAATTATTTTCATTTAATAGAGGTACACCATTCTTGGTATGCTCCAGACCTCCTTCCAGCTGTTAAACGACTATTGAAGGAACCAAGCTCTGAAACCAATTGTTGGAAATACTGAGAGGGGGGGTGAATCAGTATTCCTTCAATTAGAGAATTAGTTAATCTTCAATTATTATCAGTGTTTGTACAATGATAGCAGTAAACAAGAGGAACAAAAATGTACACAGTTTTTAAGGTGGAAACCCACTCTGGGACAAAAACCACCTAATGCTTTTCTAATAATTCTTTAATATTCAACTCCAATTGAAAATAAAGCTCCAACTTCCTAGAATCTAGAAAAGCATTCTTCTCCAGCTCCCACTGGATGGACGATCCAATGCTCGAGATTCTTCAGTAGTCAATTGAACGGATGCCCCAACACCCAATGAGCTACAACTCACCCTAGCACCACCCTAGCACCCTATAGAAGAATAAAATAAGAATGGACTCCCGTACCAGGGAAAATGGTCCACTTTACAATGATATAGAATGATGTAGAAGAAGAATATATAGTAGACCATAACCCCAACTTTGATACAACCACCTAATGATGATCATAGACCTCCCAACACTGCCTCTTCAACCCTTGGCAGATAGACACTAGTAAAATTTGTACAATAATGTATTTACAATGACTAAGTACAATGATACCTTTACAATGATTGTATGCAGTGCTGCCCACTTGAAGACTTCATATGATGAACTTCTTGCTACTGTTATGCACCTTGGTTTTTTCTCTTTTCATGCTACCCTCTGCTGCACCTTCCTTTGATTTTCTGTCGTATAAAGTCTGGTCCTTTGCAACCCTTGACAACACATGATCTAGCTTTTTTTTGCCTTCTAGGAGCTCGATATTGAATTTGGTGTATCTCTGTCATTTCAGATCCTCAATATCTGATTTTAGGTCCTGTAGTAGTCCTCCGAGTAATCTTTAAAATTCCACAAGTCTGACCCAATTTGGATTCTTGAAGAGAGAGTTATACCCAATCTCTCACAATGCCCTAATTATGGACTATTTCAGTAGAGCGCACTTGTACAGTGTGCCACATGTCACTGTTTCTTCATTTGTTTTTGAAATTTATAGAGTGAAAATTAAATACTGTGTAATATCTGTCACTTTTTATGGAATTCCAATCCGATACTCAGAGAGAGAGTTATGACGAATTTACCAAGGTCACTTCTTTGAGATGAATTTCAGGAGCCTGCAAAAACCCTGACTTACGCAAATCATATATCCAAAAATGTTGTGCACCTTGATCTGAAATTTTTACTGCAGCTTCCTCAGGATTTCAGCTTCGCCTCATAATAATTTCAGCTTCTGAAACTTCGTAGAAAAAAATTTAGAGCAAAAATTCCAAGATGACCTGTTTCAGATGGCCGAATCCCTTGCATAAGGAGGAAATGAAGATCACAATTTATATGAATGCTTAAGTTGAGAGAGGCTTCATCAAGTGAACGTGGGAGGGATTTTAGGAGCATAAAAAAATATTAATTATGAATTTTCAATGACCCATGCCCCAACCCCATGGGGTTTTAGCCCACTAACTGGGGGTACAAACTTCAAACATGAGTATCTCTCAAACCGTGAAGAATTACATGGCGTGCCATATATCAACGGAAACATCTCGACAAGTAGAAACCATAAAAATCATTATTGACCCAGAATATATTAATTTGGTAGGTCAAAATTCCCATGCAATATTGGGTTAGGCCTTGGTGCTGCTTGGGTTGACATCAATGACAATCGCTGATCAACAATGCAATGATGATGAGTGAGATCCTTAGTTCAAAATTTGTTCAAGTAATTGGGTTATTAGTGAAATTTGTAAGGACAAAAGTACTTATAATTTATATGTGATATTAGAACCAAGAAAAGGTGTTATTCAACTCAGTGACAATATGAAACCCATAATATGCCAATTACATGTGATATTCAAATTAACAATCCTATGGCACAATTATAGATGACGAGAATAATAAAATATGCTCAAGATAAATTCACCAAAGTTTTAACACATAACTAAGAGAATTCAATGCTTCATCCACAAATGATATTGAAAATGCCAGAGTCACTGCTGATATTCAACAAGAAAATTTCAGCACCCATGCCTAGTTGCATTAAGCACCCAAACTAGGGTGGGGCCCACAGTGCAATTTTTTGGGTTCATGTCTATTTTAGTTATCGCTTAATTAATATGGACAATAAATTGTAATATATATTCTCAATGTAAAGTTGAAACAATTAATTGAGAGTGATAAACTCAGTTAGCTAGTGGATTTCGAGTTAGAGGTTGTTGGTGAGGCATGCAGAGTAATTCTAGTTCTAACAGGGTTCGAAGTGCAGTGGCGCATTAGTTAATGCAAGTTGTAATCAGTTTAACTCAGTTAAGTGAGTTAAACTTAGTTATGCTAGTTATAGCTGTTAGATACATTAGTGAGAGATAAATTGAATTAAATATCAATTAATTTACAATCATTGATCTCACATGCAACTTCAGATTTACTATTATTAGTTGCATGCATGTTAGATCTAGTGGAGACCCAGTTTAGTTCTAGGTGAAAGGGAAGTTGACTATCAGTTGTAGGATTATTGGGTTGCACACATGCAACCAAACACCCATTGGAGTGACTATGATACTTGCGCAGTCAAGGAAGGCAAGAATTACTATCTTTTAGGGATTGCATCCATCAGGGATTGTGCAAGGTAGGCAGACTGTCTCGAGGCTGAGAATTGGCTATGTGTTGGTTAGTTTTTCTTATGACAGTGTGAGACAATTAGCTGAGTACTAGAGGGCTCTTGTGAGAATATTTTTGTATGTAATTGTTTCATGATCCATGCTTAATATACAATAGAAGATAGTGGGGTTTTTAGCTGTAATTTTTCCCTGAGAAATTATCTATGTTGTGTGTGATTTAATTCTTCTTCATGTCATGTGATTAGCGATTGTGTTTTTAATTCCGCAAAATATTTGTAGAAGCGATTCAGTATTTAACTTTAGTACATTGTTAGATCGGGTGAATCCAAGATATACATGCATGTTGTATAATTTCTATTTGGTATCGGAGCACAAGAAATTGTAGAAGTGAAGCAGGAGCTGAGTTTGTGACTGGATATAATTTGAATTTACAGAAATACTTTCTTGGTGCTACAGATGATTCAAGATCAAAATGGATTTCAATGGCTTGAGGTTCGAGTATGCACTCGAGGGAAACTAAAACTATATTGCTTAGAAGGAAAGGATGGAGGTAGTACTCGAAGACAATGGATTAAAGGAATCCATTGACACTGATGTTCCTAAACCCGTTGTGACAGATGTTGCAAATATTGATGCATGGAAAAAGAAAGTGGAAAAGGTGAGGAGGATCCTGTTGGAGGGAGTACGAGACCACATTGTATCAAGCCTCCATAGGAAAGCCACACCATATGCAATGCGGAAGGCTTCGACGAATCTATTCCAAAGTAGCAATGACCATAGGAAATTGGTGCTCAATTATAAACTTAGGAAGATCAAGATGGAAAAGGGTGACACCATTCCAAAATATCTAACAAATTTTTTCCACTATCAGGATGAACTCAGGAGTGTTGGAATAATATTCATTGATGATGATTTGGTGAGGGCTCTCCTAGGACTTCCCAAGAGTTGGCACAGTTATCAAGACTCTGTCAATGGAAGGGAAAATTTTCCAGATTAGAAATGACTGTGGTTGGATTTGGTGCAGGAGGAGTTAAGACGGAACACCGGAGATGGTTCTTGATCTAAGAATTAAGATGAAGAGGATTGTGCTTTGGCTGCCAAGGCGAGGAAGGGGAAGGGAAAGAAATTCCATTCTAAATATGAGTCCAAGAATGGAAAGAAGTAGGACATATCCAAGGTGAAGTGTTTTCACTGTCACGAGCATGGGAATTTTGATACTAACTGTCCACAAAAGAAGAAGAAAAAGAAGGTTGGAGGGTCTGTAGCTGGTGAGGCCCTTTCCTCACAATTTGAGCTTGAATTCTCATTGATCACATGCATGGTGTCCAGTGCATTTGGATTTGTGTGTCATTTGGATAGTGGCGCTTCCTTTCACATGATGGGAGATAAGGAAGTTTTCAGTGACTTGGAGGAGAAATATCTCTAGATGCATATTGAAATGGGCGATGATGGGGCGGTATAGTGCTACCGAGATTGGTACCATTACCTTTAAGAGGTAGCCAAGTAAACCCTTTCAATTAAAATATGTAATGCATGTGCCAGTTTTGAAGAAAAATTTGGTCTCAGTCGCAATGTTGGAGGATAGAGGCTATGATGTTGTTTTTATTGAAGGAAAAGCCTTCTTGCGACATAAAACAACAAGGAAAGCCAAGAGGATATGGGTTAAAGTTAATAATCTCTGCAAGCTGGAAGTAGATGGCTACACAACAATGATGGGCAAGGGAGATCAAGTGGTGAGCCGAGATAAGGGTGAATTATGACACAGGAGATTGGGCCATCTTCACCATAGAGCCTTGAAAGTCATGCAACAAATTCTACTAGTCTTCCTAGGGGTACACTTGCGTAGTCAGACACATGCAAGGGATGTACTATGGGAAAATATATAAAGGCCACTTTTCATGAGAAGGAGAACCGAGCTTCGGGGATCCTTGAGAGAGTTCACATAGACGTGTGTGGTCCTTTCTCTGTTGCTTCGACAACAAAACATAAGTACTATATAATATTTGTTGATGAATTTTCTCGTAAGTGCTGGATATTCTTCATGCAGAAGAAACATCAGACATATTCTAAGTTTTATGAGTTTAAGGCACTGGTGGAGAAAGAGTCGGGAACAAAAGTGAAGGCTCTTAGGAGCGATAATAGTGGAGAATACATATCTAACAAATTCAAGAACTTTTGCAACAAAGAAGGAATTCGAAGAGAACTCATAGCGCCTCATAACCCGCAGCAGAATGGGGTTGCGAAGAGGAAGAAGAGAACTATTGTGGGTGCAGAATGAGTGATGTTGCATGATCAAGGCCTACCGATGCATCTGTGGGTGGAAGCATGCCTTACAACAGTCATGTGAAAAACTGTTGTCCTCATAGAGTACTTGGAATTAGTACACTGGAAGAGGCTCTCACTGGTAGGAAACCTGATGTTTCACAATTTAAGATTTTTGGCTCATTTGTTTATATGCATGTGATCAAGGATGCCAAGAAGAAGCTGGAACCAATAGCTGAGGTTGGGATTTTTTTGGGGTACAATAAAACACCCCATAATTATCGTGTGTATTTTCCAAACGGCAGAATGACTATTGTGCTACGAGAAATAAATTTGATGAGGAGAAATCCATGTGGTTGTCCCTTGAGAGGTAGCTCGACTTGCATATAGAGGAGGAATTGTTGGTTCCCAAGGGTGAGTCTCAAGATGTGGATCAGCCACATGAGGAGGTTCATGGAGTGGAGGAAAAAACTCATGCAGAGCCATCCATCAGAAAAGGCAGAAGGCGCACCATGGAAGTTGATAGATTGAGACTTGATGCTGCAGAGAATGTAGGAGCCCCTACTTCACAGCGTAGAAAGAGACAGTCTCCTGACCGATTTACTGGATACATTGCTCTTATGAGCAAATGTATTGTGACTTAACCATATTCCTTTTAGAAATCAGTGCAGGAGTCAACTTGGGTTGATGCAATGGTGGAGGAGTATGACTCCATTGTCAAGAACAGTGCATGGGAGATAGTCCCAAGACTGGTCAACAAATCAGTGATTGGATCGAGATGGATCTACAAGGTAAATCAAGCTACTGATGGGAGTGTGGAGAAATAGAAGGCCAAATTTGTGGCCCGAGGATTCTCACAGATCGAGGGGATAGATTATGATGAGACTTTTGCACTTGTTTCAAGGTACTCTTCCATAAGATCCATCCTTGGACTCTATTGTGGTAAATCACAAACCCCCCCCCCCATTTTTGACTTATGTATTTCAAATAATGGAGACCCTTTCTACAAAATTTTTGACTAAACACCTTTTAGGATTTTGATTAAGTTAATTATTTTGCAATTTTATCATTTTAAATTTTTTATCGGATTTCTATTTTGATTGTTTCATTGAATCTAGTTTTTCATACGCTTTCTAATGATACTTGTTTCGCTCCATTTGGTCGATCGGTTTGTAAATGGCACTCCTTTGAAGTTTGACCATTTCCTCACTTGGGTTAAAAAATGTATAAAGTGTATGATATTTCAATTTTCTCAATTAAAATAGTCTTCATTGTAAATATTAATTTTTAGCTAATTTTTACTAATTTTTCATTTTTCAATAATGGTCCTACAAAATGACTTGGCCAAATTGTACAATGGGCTAAAACGCATTTCTGGATATTGGTAATTTACTTCAATTTCAATTTGTAATTTTAAAACAAATTGCAAACCCAAAACTCCAAAATTGCAAAGTGGTTGTAGTCTAAACTATAGGATGGTTAATCCACGTGGGCCCCACTTCACCTCCCGACTCATTTTTCTTGTCGCACCCTTACATTTTCGCATTGTAAAATGTCTCATCGCAAAAAATTATAACCGTGCATATTTAAAAAAAATTGCGATAATTTTTAACGCTGAAATGCAATGTGATACATCGCACATCGCATATCGCAATGTTTAAAAAGAAAATAGAAAAAGAACAATCTCAAAAAACTTGAGATTGCGAATTGCGATTTGGAAAACATGTGAAGGGTTAAAGGATTTTAATATAAAGTTTCATTTCTCATTATGACTCCCGTACAACCACCTAACTCTCTCCTCCCTTATCACTCATACTCTCTCACTTCACTCCTCCTCTCTCACGTGGTTTGAATTATCATATATTTTTTGAATTATTAATTAAAATAAATTACATTATATAATATTATAATTAATATTATATATTGATTATAATATTTTTATTATAATTTAAATTATAATATTAATATAACATTTTAATATTTTAATTAAACAATAAATCATTTTTTTAATTAGTTTGATTCTGTTTACGATTAATTTATTCTTAATTAAGATTAATTATATAATTACAATTAATTATTATTAATTAATTAAAAAAATGTAATCTAATTTAGGATTAGAAATTAGTAAAAGTTTTGATTTTTAGCCTAAGCAATAGAATTTCCAGAATTTTGGAAATTTTAATTCCTCAAATTTGGAAGCTCATAAATGAAGTTTTACCTGGCCAAATGGGGCCCAAGATGGCTCATTGGATAGATAAATTCATGGATAACATTCCTAAAGTGGTTTCATTTCCAGATTTGATCATTTATTGGGTCTAAAATTCAACAGAAGATCAAGCTATGAATTTTTAAAACAAAATCAATTTTCTGAGTTTTATTTTCTGCATTTTAGTTTGCCCACAGCTTTTTGTAAAATCATATCCATTCATCAATAATATACTTTACCAATTAGATCATCACAGACATCAATAGAAAGCTTAGATTTCATTTTCAAATATTTATTTAATTAAGTTTTGATTGGATTTATTTTGATTCCAGATTTGGAATTTTGATTTTATTTTTACATTTTAATTTTGTTTTTGATTTTTTTTTGCAGGAAAACAGTTGAAGAGATGAGAAGAAGAAGATCTCAATCAATGAGAAGGCTCCAACAATTGAAGAACATGATTTTGAGCCAATGAAAATTGATTGAGCAAAACCACTTTTCAACAAACTTTCTTATTGAGAATTCTTTTGTAAATATTATAAATAGCAGATTGTAGAATGTAGAAAAGACTTCTCTCCTCTGCAATTTCGGAATTCTAAAAGCACTTCTGTAATAGGAATTTAGAGTTGTAGGTGGGAGGAGAGGAATCTCAGATCTGGGGATTATTGAGGTTCTTTTTTTGCATTCTTAGTTATGTATAATGAACGGAGTTTGCACTATTGTAGCTCTGGTTTTGAAAGCAAAATTTTAGGCATTGTAAAATAATGTTAGAGACCGGAGCTAGAGAAATGGACTTAATAAATTGGTATTTATAATACTATTATTTTAAATGTTGGCCTCATTTTATGATAACAATATTCTGTCAATTTACTTCCATATTTTTTCTCTTTTGTCGGTATGAGTAATTTGCCTCAATTTTATGTTATTATTTATCTCTACTCTTATGGACTGAATTCTGATTTCTAAGTAACTATTTAATCAGAAATTTGTCTTATAAAACTAATTTATTGAATGGTGATATGTTGTGAACTTTTTCAGCATATTATTGTTTAATTATTCAAGTTACTGATTAAATGATCAATATCATTTCGAGAACTTCTTCCTGAGTGTTGTTGATTGATTATTTCAGTTAAGAGGTCTCTAGATATGATGTGTTTGGTATTAATAATGTCAATTAATTGAACTATTTCGTTAATTTGATATTCATTATAAGCCAGACATGTTTAAATTTCAATTCATTTAAAATATCTTTCTCTCAGTTGGATTAGATCTATATCTGCCTAATTGAGATAGGATTAAGATAGTTCCTTTTGCTTGCATCTTAGAATAATTTTTCATATAGTTTAAATTCTACATCCCTAAAAATTCCTCTTCCCAAAGAGGCAAAACTTTAATTGTGGCTTGGTTAAGCCCAAATTAGCTTTAAGGTCGCTTTCTTGCTAGACTTCAACAAGAAAAATGATTTGATGTCTCTTTCCCATTGGTAAACAAAAATTATATTTCAAACCATCTGAGATTGAGAGAAGGTAATTGGACCTAGTTAAACCAGTCAGAGCCACTATTCCAAACGGAAAAGGAACTACTTTAAGGTCCGGACCGGGTGGTCATTCCCCATGTTGTTGCAGCGAATTTCGAGGTCTCAACTTTTTGGCAATAGAAGGAGGGACTAAGACTTGTTTTTCTTTGGATTCTTTGTATTCTAACATTTTATTTTTATTACAATGGCTCCTCTAAAGTTCCAATTTGGAGCTATATTTCTGGATGTGTATCTTCCAATACTTCACTAGAAATAGTAAGACTCTTGTCTCAGGTAAAGTTTAATAGTAAGAGGAATACTTCTGCATTTAATCACGTCTTTCAATTTATTCAAAAATTTTCAAATTCTATTTTTCAAGAAATTGATGAAGATATTTTATGCGGGATTTTTACTATTACATTCTTGGCAAAAGCCAGAAGCTGATGTCAATCACTTCCAATTGCCTCAATCCACACTTGGGAACAATTTATTACAATATTCCTTTGTAAATTTGATGGATATATCTATGAATATGTATGTGACGATTTTGAAAATCTACGAAGGTTTGAAGGTGAGTCTTTAACTGATTTTACCATAAGTTTTCGCTTAAATTGTTTAAAATTTAAAATTGAAGATAAAACTTCGAAAAAAAATTATTAAATTGGTTTTAACATATTTTATCTCTTCCTTCCATTCATAATCCATGTAAAATTATTTCAATCTTTGATCAATCTCCTTCTAATTTCATTGACATAAGTGAGAATTCCAATATGGAGGTACAAACAAATGATGATGAAGTGGTCTCTATTTTGTATAATCAATTCCTTCAATTATTGCACAATTCCTATAGTATTGATAAAGATCAAAGTGCACCTTCACATGTCAATGAATCTCCATCACAAATCTTGGAAAATTTCACTAATCAACCACAAGAAGGTATTAGCAACACCCTTGAAGAAAATACCACTTTAAAATTTGAAAATAGGTATGAGTTAGAATCATAAAATCATAGCATAATCTGACAAGTACAAGCAATGATTAAAGTTTCCATTAATACGCAATTTGTTGTACAAATTTATGAATTCTTTTACGATGAAAAAATGTCAAATTTAGGAAAAAAAATGAACCTTTTTCAAGAAATCATAAGTAGCCAAGTAAATTATCTTAAATATGAAATTTAAAATGAAGAAAATGCACAAGATTTTTCAAATAGAGATATTTTCAAATACATTATTTCAGATTCATTATTTTCTCTTTATCCTGATAATTTTTCTAATAACAATTTATCCTCTCTTCACATTAAAGATATTTCAAAAAACAGAGTGGCTGATCTAAATGAATTTTCGATTAGTTTTTATTAGGATAGAGAATTAATTAATGATCATTCTTCTGTCGTTAATGAACATGAGCTTAATATTCCTTCTTGTTTTGATACATTAGGTGAGATCGAAGGGAATTATAATGAATGTCATGACGTTATTTATGATAGCTACTTTGACATTGAGGATATTGATTTGTTTTCTTTACAACTGAATCCTCATAATCAAATTCTAATCATATGTGAAAATGAAGAACAATCTGATTTAGAAATTGTTTCAAATAATTCTCATTTTCAGACATTTAATCACTTTCATGATTTCAGCATTCAAGAAACCATTCCAATCTATGATTTATATGACGATCAGGCTCGCATTCCTATTTAGAGTCGTATCCCTCTCTCTAATTCACAAGTGGGTATCAAAAATAATTCTAATTTCATTATTCTGCCCAATCCTTGTGAAGAATAAATTGATTTAAGTCGATCCCAATTGTGTTGTAACAATAATTGTAGCACTAATGTAAACTATGATTCAATTTTGTTATTATTTCATCATTTATTTTTAACTTCAGATTTATTTTATGTTTTTAGTCCTAGATTTTTTAGATACTTTGTGTTGGAACATTGAGCATTTTAATTTTGAACACTCAATTATTGCATTACCTCAATGGAAAAATGAAGTTTCAAATTATAATTGTGAACATCAAGAATTATTAAACTTCCAATTTCAATTGATGTTCATTCCTTATCAATTACTTCTTACTTCTCAAGAGCGGTGCCAACAAGAGAGTATATTTTCACTTTATGACCAATAATCTAATTCAATTAATAATCTTTTGTTGGATCTATCGGACTCCCATCCGTTTTTCATTAATCCATTTGAAAGACATTTGGAAAGTTTTCTTACACGGAATATTGTTAATAATTTAACACTTGGATATAACACTAAAAAAATCTTACAGGCCACTGTATCTAAAAGTTCATTTCTACAACCTGGCCTCCCATCTTCTCTTTTAAACCTCTCCCACTCAATAATGGAAATCCATCCAGATTTCTATGATCCAATTGAAATTCAGTTGGAAAGGGCATTTCAAGAGAAGGTAATGGTGAATAAGCTACTAACAATAAAGATACATTCTCCTTTCAGATTTTGTTTTCGTAGTTTACTTATATTTTCATTTTTACTAATGTTTGACATGTACATACATGCAGGAATTAAAATTCTTACATGGTTTCACTAGAAGTATAACTATACCTAGTCATGTTTCCTTCATTAAGTTAGAAATAGGAATAGATTAATTATATTTTATGTTTGCATTTCTTTCATTATTTAATATTTTCAATAAAGAAAGTAAAGAATCCAATTTCTTTTGGGAATCCAATTTCAATTATAAAAAAACAGCCTAGAGAATTTTGGAAGCTCTTGAATTATCAGATCATAATTATTTGTCAAGCCTTTAATTTTCTTGTTTTTTCACAATTCATAACATTGATCATACATGAAGAAATTCTAAGAATTTTCTACCACTTGACAATTTTTTATTCACAAGTAATTCTAAGAACTCATTTTTACCACTCTTGTCTTCCGATGTAACTTTGGAAATGATGCAATTCAAAAACTCATTACTTAGAATTTTAGATTAAAATAAGAAAGTGATGTTAAACTAATGCAAATTTTGAGAAAATTTGGGAGAACTTGAAGATTCATGAGGTAAACTTACAATCAAAATTCTTCCATGTATGTGTTTACAAAATCATTGTCATCTATTGTTTTTTTTTTTTATATTTTCAAAGGTTATTTCTTATTTCTTTTTTTCTTTTTTTGTAGGTCTTCATCGACTTGATTATGAAGACTCAAGATAAGCGAGTAGCTAGATCTTTTTAAATCCACAATATGTTCAGGGAAGTATTTAGATTTCATCTAAAATTTAAAAGATATCTAAATTTTTCTTATATTTATTGAAATTCTGATAAGTTTTAATAAATTATTGAAAGAATCATATTAGATCATTATTTTTCACAACTCTCTTCATAAGGAAGATCTGGTAAAATTACTTTCCAATCAGATATTCTGACAGTTAATTAAAATATTAAAGGATTATTTATTTTAAATCAAAGTTAAATCACTCACTTTCTTTTTGAATTGAATACTTTAAGAAATCATCGACCCCACATATAGCTCATTATAAATCGCATATCGGAGAGTCTGAAATTAGCATATTCCAAATATATCCGATCTCCCGATATTCTCATTCCCTTCGATCTTCGATGATATTTCCGTCTGATATCGCATCATCCATATCACAACTATTTGTATCGCAATATTCCATCAGAAGCGACTCTTAGCATTTACTGATAAAAATTGTTGTTGCAATATCTTTGATGTTCTTTTTCACTCATTCTCTCGCAAAATGCTACGTAGCATATCACATTTCACATTTCATATATCCGATAGTTGATTTATCAAAATATTGCGATGACCACACAATTATGGACCTGATATAAAATTTAAATCAAGTTCATAAAAATATCGTGTCTATTCAATCGCAATAATGGTAGGGGCATAGGTTTAAAAAGTCTCGATGTCCCTGAATCGATATGAGATTAAATCCATATAATCAAAATATCAGATCCATTCTCAATCGTCATATCAACACATAATAAGTTGTTTGAATTGTGATGTGAAGAAGAAGAGTAAGGGAGAAATGAGGACCGTTAGATCTGAGTGAGATCAATGGTGGAGTTTAAATCGCACCCACCAAGGTTTCGCATATCGGCAATTTTAGTGGTTATTTTAAGACCTCACCCGGTAGGTTATATTAATTGTGCTGCGATAAAAGATAAGATAAGGAGATTGCGATGCGACACTACGCATATCACATATTGCACTAAATAAGTAATACATTTATTGTTAAACGATTGAAAGTTGCAACAAGCGGTGTGGAGTTCACTGCGAATTGCGAAATCACAAATTTTCAAAAGTCTTAAGTTGTGAAATCTGTAAGAAGGTAAGTTATAAAATATGCAAAGTGCAACCATGTGTGATTTGTCACTGTTTTTGTGGGCCGTAAAACCAAAGTTCCGCGCGTATATTCTGATATTTGTTGTCACGTTGCATCAATCATTTACTGCATTTTCATTATCGCAAGAATAATATCGACATTTCATTTCATTCACAAGATTTAATCTTTAGATATGACTATTCTCTGATATTGCATTCATCTCTTCACAGTTTCCCATCGCACATGCTCATCTCGCGACATTGTCGTCACAATAATTATATCGCATTGCTAAACTCAAATGAAGCTTTGTCCTAAAGAACTTTTGATGCAATAAACTTCAATATTTGAATTTCCACTATTGTCTTTTAATTATTATAAAAAATTCAATCACATATTGACAAATATGGAAGTCACAACTTTTAAGTTATGTATGGCAAAGAATCTCGCGATGCGAAAAATTCGGCATGGTAATGTGCCGATGATTAATTCATATTTTTAACTTTCTTTTATTTTGAATTTCTCTTCATATTTATCATAGAGAGATTCAAATCCTATTTATATATTGTTACATTATTCAAGATTTTGAATCAACTTTAATATTTTGGGGCTGATATAAATTCATGAATGGAAGAAACAAAAAGAACATTCATTGTTGCAATTCATAAAGAAGCATATCATCATCATCATTTCTAATGGATTCGATTTATTCCCAATTCCTTGAACATGAAACAATGTTTTCTTTTAGTTAACTGCTTGTTTTACTTTAGATTTAATAAATAATGATTTTGGGTCAATAAAACTTTTTCATGCTTTTAATTCTAATTAAAGAAAGAATTTAACTTGCATTAGATAAAATCATCTTTCTCATGTAAGATTAAATGCAGTTTTCCAATGGTAAGTTTCATGTGCCCACTTTCATTTATATTCATTTTTTCATTTTTGTTTTAGTTTTTGCTGATCTTGAACTCTGTTTTTCAGGTCTTCATAAACCTTTCACACCTCTACCAGATCAGTTTTCAAAATTTATTTTTTCTCTTTGATATTCTTGAGAGAAGCAGTAATGATCATCATCAAATCAGCTAGACTGGAGAGTTTATGAACCTCTAGTCTGTTTCTTTAAGAATTGTTTTTATTAGAAAATAGTTAAGATGCTTTTATGCAGGTTTTTCTTCGGAAGAAGGAAAATTTGCAACAGACATAAACTTCTCATTTAGCATATTATCTATCATCACTGCTATTCACCTCTACATTTTGAGAGCCTCATTTCTTATAACTCTGCAAGATTTAAAAAAAAAAAAAATATTCCTCAACATAGGAATGAATGTACATGTGCTTATTTCTTTTATAATCCTTTCTTGAGAAATTTATATAAGCGATCTTGTTGGAGTTTATTTTTAAAATTTTAGTTTTTGCTTTCTTCGTTTTTCTTTTCATTTGATTTTCTTACTTTAGTTTAAGAATGTCTTTCTTTTTCTTTCAGTTTTGATTTGATTTTAGTGATTTTGTCATGATTTATGTGAAAAGAATTCTTCTTAACTAACAGTGATTAACATACATGGGAAATATTTTACTCTATCCATTTAAGTGAATTTCATGTATCATTAAAGGCATATCTTTATGGAACCATAAATCCATCTTGGTTTAAATATTTTTCATAGAGGAACACACATCCTTTCTAGGTGATTGAGTTTAATTTTTAAAGGAAATAATTGATTTGAATTTAACACAATGAATCCCTCCTACCCCTCCACATAAAATACTCTGGTTGATAGTTCTAGGGAAAGGATTTGGAGTAAACATTATGAAAGTATTATGTTCATTAAACATAAATCTCTATTTTCCATCTCACCTCTTTCACTCAAATACATCATAAATAAAAAGCTTTCAAATACGCTTATAAAAAAGGTGATTAAAAGAGGAAGCATGGGAAATACAAGTAAACCCGTCGGGGCTATGGATGCTCGTTGGCAGCAGGACTAGACTTGTATGGCATAAAAGACAACTTTGTCGGGGTACTGTTCAGGCTTGTTGGCAGCAATGCGATGTCAGAGACAATCACAAAATTGATATATCATTTATCAAAAACTATTATCTCTACCTTCTTCTAGTTCATATGAGAAAGTTTTAAAAAAAAATATTTCCCAAGTTTGGATTCATCACTTTTACTCTATTCTATTTTAAGCACGTATCTTTACAAACTCATATTGCTTATTCTATTTATGTGGGACCAATGGAAATGTTTTAAAGTTAGACGATTTCGTGATTTCCATTATTTTTAACCTTTGGTTAAATTTAAGTTCATTATTTTTAATCAGAGATAATTGGTTCTTCCCTCGTATATCGCCATTGTTGTGGTAAATCACAACCCCCCCATTTTTTACTTGTGTACTTCAAATAATGGGAACCCTTTCTTCAAATTTTTTGACTAAACACCTTTTAGGATTTTGATTAAGTTAATTAATTTCTATTATGATTGTTTCATTGAATCTTGTTTTTTATAAGCTTTCCAACGATACTTGTTTCGCTCTGTTTGGTCGATCGATTTGTAAATGGAACTCCTTTGAAGTTTGATCATTTCCTCGATTGGGTTAAAAAATGTATAGAGTGTATGATATTTCAATTTTCGCAATTAAAATAGTCTTCATTGTAAATATTAATTTTTAGTTAATTTTTACTAATTTTTCATTTTTCAATAATAGTCCTACAAAATGACCCGACCAAATTGTACAATGGGCTAAAATGCATTTCGGGATATTGGTAATTTACTTCAATTTGTAATTTTAGAACAAATTGCCAACCCAAAATTCCAAAATTGAAAAGTGGTCATAGTCTAAATTATAGGATGGTTAATCCATGTGGGCCCCACTTCACCTCCCTACTCATTTTCGTTGCCGCACCCTCACATTTTTGCATTGTAAAATGTCTCATCGCAAAAAATTATAACCGTGTATATTTAAAAATGTTTGATAAGTTTTAATGCTGAAATGTGATGTGATACATCACACATCGCATATCGCAATGTTTTTAAAATCAAACAAAAGAACGATCTCAAAAAACTTGCGATTGCGAATTGCGATTTAGAAAACATGTGAAGGGTTAAAGGATTTTAATATAAAGTTTCATTTCTCCTTATGACTCCCGTACCTCCACCTAACTTTCTCCTCTCTTATCACTCATACTCTCTCACTTCACTCCTCTCTCACGTGGTTTGAATTATCATATATTTTTTGAATTATTAATTAAAATAAATTATATTATATAATATTACAATTAATATTATATTTTAATTATAATTATAATATAATTTAAATAATAATATTAATATAATATTTTAATTAAATAATAAATCATTTTTTTAATTAAGATTAATTTATTCTTAATTAGAATTAATGATAAAATTACAATTAATTAGTATTAATTAATTAAAAAACTATAATCTAATTTAGAATCAGTAATTAATAAAAATTCTGATTTTTAGTCTAAGCAACAAAATTTTCAGAATTCTGGAAATTTTAATTCCTCAACTTTGGAAGCTCATAAATGAAGTTTTACTTGGCCAAATGAGGCCCAAGACGGCTCATTACATAGATAAATTCATGGATAACATTCGTGAAGTGGTTTTATTTCCATATTTGATCATTTATTGGGTCTAAAATTCAGCAGAAAATCAAGCTACAAATTGTTAAAACAAAATCAATTTTCTGAGTTTTATTTTCTGCATTTTCATTTTTCCACAGCTTCTTCTAAAAGTAGATGCATTCATCAATAATATCCTTGAACAATTATATTATCACAAGCATCAATAGAAAGCTTAGATATCATTTTCAATTATTTATTTAATTAAGTTTTGATTGGATTTATTTTAATTCCAGATTTGACATTTTGATTTTAGTTTTACATTTTAATTTTGTTTTTGATTTGTTTTTGCAGGAAAAAAGTTGAAGAGATGAGAAGAAGAAGATCTCAATCAATGAGGAGGCTCCAGCAATTGAAGAATATGATTTTGAGCCAATGGAAATTGATTGAGCAGAACCACTCTTCAACAAACTTTCTTATTGAGAATTATTTTGTAAATATTATAAATAACAGATTGTAGAATGTAGAAAAGACTTCTCTCCTCTGCAATTCTAGAATTCTAAAAGCACTTCTGTAATAGGAATTTAGAGTTGTAGATGGGAGGAGAGTAATTTCAGATCTGGAGATTATTGAGGTTTTTCTTTTACATTCTGAGTTATGTATAATGAACAGAATTTTCACTATTGTAGCTTTGGTTTTGAAAGCAGAAGTTCAGGCATTGTAAAAGACTGTTAGAGACCGAAGTTGGAGAAATGGACTTAATAAATTGCTATTTATAATACTATTATTTTAAATGTTGGTTTCATTTTATGATAACAAAGATATGTTAATTTACTTCCATATTTGTGCACTTTTGTAGGTATGAATAATTTGCCTCAATTTTATGTTATTATTTATCTCTACTTTTATGGGTTGAATTCTGATTTCTGAGAATTTGTAATTTGTTATTATTATTTGTAATTTGCCTTAATATCATTTTTAGAACTTCTTCTTGAGTGTTGTTGATTGATTATTTCAGTTAAGAGGTTTCTAGATAGGATGTGTTTGGTATTACTAATCTCAGTTAGTTGAACTACTTTGTTAATTTGATATTAATTATAAGCTAGACATATTCAAATCTCAAGTCATTTAAAATATCTTGCTATGAGTTGGGTTAGATCTATATTTTCCTAATTGAGATTGGATTAAGATAGTTCCTTTTGCTTGCATCTTAGAGTAATTTTTCATATAGATTAAATTCTACATCCCTAAAAATTTTGCTTCCCAAAGAGGAAAAGCTTTAATTGTGGCTTGGCTAAGCCCAAATTATCTTAAAGATCACTTTCTTGCTAGACGTCAGCAAGAAAAATGATCTAATGTCTCTTTCCCATTGGTAAACAAACGTTATATTTTAAACCAACTGAGATTTAGAAAAGGTAATTAGACCTAGTTAACCAGTCGGAGCCATTATTCCAAATGGAAAAGGAACTACTTTAAGGTCCAGACTGGGTGGTCAGTCCCCATGTTTTTGCAGCGAATTTCGAGGCCTCAACAGACTCTCAACATAGATGGGTTGGCGTATTCATCAAATGGATGTGAAAACTGCGTTTATTAATGGGATCATTGAGGAAGAGGTGTACATAGAGCATCCTAAATATTTCGAGATATTCAACAGTGAGTCGCATGTGTGCCGACTCAATAGAGAATTATATGCGCTGAAGCAAGCACCCCGTGCTTGGTACACTTGGATAGACAGCTATTTCACCAGACTGGGCTTCACCAAAAGTGAAGCAGATGTAAACTTGCACTAGATTATTGTTGAGGGTAATATATTGATCATTATTGTTTATGTTGATGATCTAATTTTGACTGGTGATGAGAAGTTGATACACTCATGCAAGGAGGATCTTGAAAGGGAGTTCGAAATGAAGGACATGGGACTCCTTAATTATTTCCTTGGTTTGTAAATATGGTAGCGGGATGGTAAAATTTTTGTGTCTCAAGGAAAGTATGCAAAGGAGATACTGGATAAGTTTAACATGGAGAGCTGCAAACCTATGGATACTCCTCTTCCAGGAAATTGGAGGAAAGAGGATGTTGTTAAGTTTCTATTTTTCCCATTTTTCACACCCTTCCCAAGCCTTACTTCGCTTAGTTATAAACTCCTTGTGGCCTTAATTATGCTTAGTTCAGCCATATTGTCTAGTTTTGGCTAAAAGGGTACTATAAGCCTAAGATATGTTAAATTAACATGATAAGTGTCATTTTGCCTTAGAATTAAAGTATTATTTGATCTAGCTATAACTATTACTGAATTACTACTTCCACTGATCTAGAACTTATGTGCATATTTGTTTTGATTCGAAGTAGTTACAAAAAATCTTGAAGAAAGCTCGTGCAACCACATTTCCTGCAGTCGTTGCGGATTTTCTGCAGTTTTTCCAGATTTCCTGCAGCAACATCAATGGTTGAATGTATTCTACTTACTTCCAGATCCAATGAATACTTGGGTTTTTTATGGAATTGGTTGCACATGAAAACTATTCCATTGGTTGCTTCAAACTCGTTTTTGGAACAACCTGAACTTGCAGATTTTCCCCTCGAAACTAGATTTCCTGTAGCTTCCTCTATGTAATAGAAATCGTCTAATCCATGATTTTAGTCATCGATTAGACTTAATAGAAGCTAAATTCAATAGCTTAGACCTGTATTTTTGGTTGATAGCTTAGATTAGTAATTCAAGCCAAATATGGGCTTTAGAGATTGTATAAAAGGGGGTGTATTTCATATTGTAAAGGGTTGTTGGGTTGGGATTTCTACTGATAAACAATATAACAGATTGTACTTGGCTGTATATTTCCATATTAATATAAATCTTCTGTTCTGCCTATTTTTCTGAGCAACCTCTTCAAGTTTTAAAGGGGTTGTGAGTGAGGGAGGACCCCATTCGCTCACAACTCCTGTAGCGCAGTGTGTGTGTGTGTGTTTAATTTCTTTTTATGCAACAATAATTCTTTCACATAGCTAATCCATTATTTCTTAAGTTCCAGAAGCATAATGTCAATTGATTATATGATTGAATTTATGATGTTAATATGTTAATCCCATTTGATCAAAGCTTGGATCCATTATTGTCTAAGTCGATTTTTGAATTGTTGTAATTTGATCTTCTATTTTTTCCATGGTCAATATCAGCAACACCGAGAGTTGTAGAGGGATGTTATGTTCCACTCCATAGCCTTGTTGCTAAAGTATTGATACAGGGAAGAAGCATTAGTTTGTGTGCATGTGTGAATGATTAATTTATGAACACTTCTAGTAATTAGTCTGCATATATTTTGCATAATATCTCACAAGCTTACCTACCTTGGGTTGACAATTTATTATTGGCAAATTATAAGTGTTTAATTTGACTCAACAGATGCTACTTCTAGAGAGGTAGTGGATTCTACTATCTATAGGTAGTTAGTGGGTTCGCTAATGTATTTGGTGAACATGAGACCGAACATTTGTTACGCAGTTAACCAGCTGATTAAAGCTATGGTTAAGCCTACCAAGATATTTTGGAAGGTGGGGAATCATGTCCTGAGATACCTGAGGGGCACATTAGAGTATGGTCTATGGTAAAAATGGACAAAGGGAGTGAATCTTCAAGGCTTCACGGATGCAGATTGGGTGGGCAGTCCATCAGATAGAAAGAGCACATTAGGAGGGATATTTGGCATAGGATCAGCAGCAGTTTCCTGGTACAACAGGAAACAATGATCCGCGACACTCAGTTCAACCGAAGCGGAATACATGGAAGCAAGTCAAGTTTCATATGAAGCTATATGGATGAGAAATATATTTTTTGGTTTGTTTGGTTCTCAGATGGATTCGACAGTGATTCATTTTGATAATTAGAGTTGTGTTAAACTCTCGATTAATCTTGTGTTTTATGATAGGTCCAAGCATATAGATATCTGGTACCATCATCTCAGAGATTGTGTGCATAGAAGGATAATGTTGCTTCAGTACATTCCCACAGAAGATTGGGATGCAGATATTCTGACGAAGGCGCTCACCAGGAGCAAATTCGAATACCATGGAGACAGGATCGGGGTGAAGGATAATCCTTTTATTGTTGAGAGGGAGTGTTGAGATTCAACAAGAAAATTTTAGCACCCACGCCTAGTTGCATTAAGCACCCAAACTAGGGTGGGGTCCACAGTGCTATTTTTGGGTGCATGTCTATTTTAGTTACCCCTTAATTAAGATGGACAATAAATTGTAAGATATTCTCAATGTAAACTTGAAATAGTTAACTGAGAGTGATAAACTCAGTTAGCTAGTGGATTTCGAGTTAGAGGTAGTTTCTGAGGCATGAAGAGTAATTCTAATTGTAATAGAGTTCGAAGTGCAGTGGTGAATTAGTTAATGCAGGTTGTAATCAATTTAACTCAGTTAAGTGATTTAAACTCAGTTGTGCTAGTTGTAACTGTTAGATACATTAGTGAGAGATCAAGTGAACTAAATATTAATTAATTCGCAATCAGTGATCTCACATGCAACTGGGTATTTACTATTATTAGTTTCATGCATGTTAGATCCAGTGGAGACCCAGTTGAATTCTAGGTGAAAGGGATATTAAATATTAGTTGTAGGATTTTTGGGTTGCACACATGCAACCAAACACCCATTGGAGTGCCCATGATACTTGCACAGTAAAGGAAGGAAAGAATTCCTATATTTTAGGGATTGCATCCATCATGGATTGTGCAAGGCAAGCAAGTTGTTTGGAGGCTGAGAATTGGCTATGTGTTGGTCAGTTTTTCTTATGACAGTGTGAAAAAATTAGCTGACTACTAGAAGGCTCTTGTGAGAAGAGCTTTGTATGTAGTTGTTTCATGATCCATGCTTAATATACAATAGAAGATAGTGGGGTTTGTAGCTGTAAGTTTTCCCCTGGAAATTATCTGTGTTGTGTGTGATTTGATTCTTCTTCATGTTCATGTGATTAGTGATTGTGCTTTTAATTCCGCAAAATATTTGTAGAAGTGATTCAGTATTTAACTTTAGTACATTTTTAGATCGGGTGAATACAGGATATACATGCATGTTGTATAATTTCTACAGTGACTTTAAACAAGACTTGAAGATTTAGGACTTGAGTGATTTAAGTGCCATGTTAACACTTTCTCAAAACAAGCAAGTGTTAAATTCCAAAATAAGAAGTAGATATTTCAACACTTATTAGTCTTGTGATGACAGTGAGAAAATTACTTCAAATCATGAAATTTCTCAAGCATATGAAACATAAAATTTTCCAATGGCTAGACTGTTACACCATTTTTTGGTCATCTAACCTACTATCATTAGATGGACCCAAGTACACCATGTAAGACCAATTTTACCCTAAGTAAAGTTTCTTTCACTATGTAAAATAACTTAATAAAACACATTTATTAGGTTGTTTATGGTCTAAACAGGAAACCCCAAAAGGAAATATTAAACAAACCTATATTTGTTTGATTTTCCTCAAGGAATAATTAATTAAACAATAATTTAATTATTATTTCTGGTCATGTTTAACCCAAAACAAAGAAATTAATTAGATAAATCCTTATTTATCTTATTATTTTCTAGGAATAATTGTTTAAATCTTATTTAAATAATATTCCTTGTTAAATATGACTAAATCACCCATAAATAATTAAATAAATCATTATTTATTTGATTATCTTTTAACCACCCCCTTAAAATGATAAATAAATCATTTATTTATTTATTATTCACAAATAAAGGGATTTGACCCAAGTCAAATACTTTTTCCCTCCAACAAATATAATAAAATATTCCATAAAAGGTGAATCTAGATTTGGTTAATGTTATTTTAATCATGCACCAAGATCTAGAATGACCCAATATTTTGTTATAAATAGGAGGGTTTTTCCTACCATTCTTCACCCTTTGTTGCCTATTAGATCACTCTGGATCTAAACTCTTGGTCTGACTTTGAGCCATTATCATTGTCATATTTTCCATTATTTGTTGTGTGAGCTCCCTTTGAGTTCTATCTTTGTTTGGGTTTTCTACACCAACAGGAGAGAGAAATGCTAGATCTGAAGTGCTGAGGACTTCCAAGAACCCATCCCATTGAGGAGAATTGGAAACACCTTCTTGTTTTCCTCCCAGGTGCCCTTAATACAAAAAATTCTTTCAAAAATTGTTCTTGTCTTGTCTATTGGATGTATGGAGCAAAACCTCATTTTTACTTCTTAATGTCTCTATATGCATAGATCTGGTTTTTTGCAGCACTTGTCTTGATCAACTAACTGCAGATCTGAAGATATTGACAGCCATATTTGATGTTAGGGCTATAAGTTATGCGTAGCTAAAGTGGTCTTTTTTCGTACACTACGACAAAAGATTCATACTAACAACTGGCGACTCCACACGAGTTTTCAATTACGACTGCTATCGTTTTTCATATTCCTGCATATCCAGCTACTTCAGACCCTAGGGTTTCTTTTCAGCTTTTTGTTTTTCCTATTTTTATGTTGTTTTTCACCTATAAAACCCTAAAACATTAAAATTTCTAACTTCCGTGTGTTTCTGGCCCTATTGCGCAGGTGACAGACATCAGCCGCAACTGAGACGACAACTTTTCCGGAAATCTGCCGTCGGGACACCCGGAGCTTCAGGTCGCACTTTTTAGTCCAGAAACTGTGACCTGGACCTCCAGGTCACACTTTTTAGCCCATTATCTGCGACCTGCACAGAAAACAGGTCAGAACCTGCAACCTGCCAATTTTTCTGCTATTTTTCTGCTATTTTTCTGGGTTTTTCTGAAGCTTCTGTCAGGGTTTTCCAGCCTCTGTCTCAGCCCGTTTCGACCTGTTTTTGATCTTTTTTGCTCATCTAAGTGGGAACATAGCCCCCTCGGGCTTCAGTACCCTCCACTTTTGGTGGAAGAGTTTTTTATCTGTTTCAGGTGTCTGTTTTTTCAGAGTTTCAGCCCTCCCTTTTCCAGATCTGATACCTCCTTTTCAGATCCATTTTAATCAGCTCTTCTCCCTTTCAAATCACCTCCTGAAGATTTGTTTGGATCTACCTTTAGGGCCTCCTCCTTGCCCCTTCTACTTTTTGCTGATTTCCTCCCTTTTTCCAGCCACCTTGCCTCTGCCTCTTGGCTGTGATCTGCACCTATTTTCAGCAGATTTCTCCTTTAGATCCCTGTCCCTTTCGACCCTAGATATATTGGCCTCTTTTTTAGTGTGTTTTGACTAGATTTTTCCCGCTGTTAGACTAGTTTTGAGAGCCCCGCCTTTTTGGGTTAGATCGATGCATTGATTAGCTGTTAATTTTATGTTATTTCAGCATTATATACTATTCTCTGCAGCATTATTTTCAGTTACGCAGCACAATTTTTCTCTTGCTCTCAAAACGAAAAGGGTTTAAAAATTAAAATTAACACACACCACACACTCACCCTAAGCGAAGAAGAGCCTGGTTTACACCGCCAGGAAAAGACTTTAAAATCAATTGACACTGCACCTTTCTGCCCTTGTTTCGACATTGTAATCACTTGATTCTGCACCTCCCTGCCTCTGACGGTCATTCTTCTTCCCCTCGTGCCGTGTTTGTGTTGTCACCATTGCGCCCCCAAAGCGCACATCCCGGAGACTTCTTGGCCTGCACCCTCAGTTTCCGGTCGGTCGACCTACTCCTTCCCGCCGTCGTCGAGTTAGTCCTCCTCCGAGTCCGCACTCCGACTCCTCTTCTGATTCATTGGGTTCTCCTTTTACTTCTGGTTCTCCCCCTGTTACCTTCACTATGTCTGGTCCAGGTTCTAACGCTAGCGGTAACCCCGACCCTAATGCCGGGACTACTACTAGCGGAACCACCACAGGAACTCCCTCGGCTGCACCTTTGCTCCCTTACATGGCAGGCCTCATCCTCCCCGATTTCAATCAGTTGATCAATGACCCTATCCGCCACGATGTTGGTTGGCCTGCTATGCCAACCAAGCTCCCCTCCGACATCCCTAAGTTCGAAGGCCTTGCTGGAGAAGATCCAACCAATCATGTCCGATCTTTCCACATGTGGTGTTCTTCCAATTCCATTACCGATGATTCCATCCGTCTTCAGTTGTTCCAACGCACGCTTACCGGCGAAGCTTCTAAATGGTATGTTGACCAAGCCACTTCTTCCCATACCACCTTCGCGACCATTGCCCAAGCCTTTTTAGCCTATTTCCAGCTCCCTCTCTGATACGATCTTCAGTACGAGGCTTTTGACTTCTTTAAACAGAGCCTCTTGACACGCCTTTCCACTCATGTCCAGGAATGGCGGAGAGGCCCAGCTTATGTCAGAGCTCCCTGACTTCACATCGGGTTTATATGGACTGGTTCCTTCGCACTCTCTTACCTCCTATTGGCAAAGATGTCGCCTCCCATTTCCCTCAAACCAAAGAAGCCGCCCTCCAAGTAGCCTTGAAATATGACCTGATCTACGCTCAGTCTGGTTATGTTTATACCATCCTTCCTGACCTCCCCAGGCGCGGTGGCGCTAACACCCCAGGGGCATCTCATTCCGCCGACGGTATCGTTGGAGCCCTTTCTTATCCATATGCTCAACCTCCTATGGGCTATGGTCTCCCTCCGGGAGGGGCCAGCACCTCTAGCACTTTTCCCCCTCCAGGTAGCATGTATCCAGGATACGGCATGCCTCATCCTTTTGCCCAACCTCCTGCTTACCTCAATGTTGCCCAACCTAACCATTATCCTTATCCGTAGCCTGGTGCGCCAGCTCCTCCAGCATATGCGATTCCACCTCCCTTGCCTCCTCCACCCCTGTAACAGCACCTACAGCCCCCTCCAGGGCAGGTCTTTGCACATCATGGTGTGACTAATCCCCCTTCTCAAAGAAGGTGGAGAGGAAATCCAAATAAATCTCCCCCTGGTACTTGTGGACCCAATCCTTAAGGTAATGACCCTAACACTGCTAACCAGCAACAGGGCACTCAGCCCAAGCCGGACAGGCCTCTTCACACAAATAAGCCTTGTTTGTGTTGCGGTGTTTATGGTCATTACACCTACGATTGTCCCCTCTTACCACAGATGCGGCAGATGTGGGAGTCTCAAGCCACATTGCGAGGACAACATGCCTCCCCTCATGCTCCCCCTAATGTGACCACTACTCAACCAGCTGTGTTTACTGATCCTTTCCCTCAGCAAAGATTCGTGGCTGCCCAACCACCTGACGGACAGGTCGCCATTCAACCTTCCCCTTCTGGTTCCTCCGATTACCAGATCCTCATGATGAACTCTGATCCATCCCCAACCGTTGACTTTCACCCTCAAACTCGGTCTCGCCAGTACCCCAAGCCTTCCGCTCATTCTGCCCCCGAGTCCCCTTCTTCAGGTTCTACAGAGCCTCTTTCAACATCCAATGGTCCCTTACATATCCCTCAACCCAAAGTCGAGGTTCATACCAAGATTCCTAAGGGACCATTACGTCGAAATGCTGCTTCTGGTCGAGCTGCTCATTCGTATAGCATAGTAGATGATTTGGCGCAATCTCCTGCTGCCATTTCCACATTGGAACTCCTCCAGTCGTGCCCTTCCCAAAAGAAGGCTCTGCTATCTGCTTTGGGCGCTGTAGATCCTGCCGATGACCAAATGATTGTTTTCGATTCCCATCAATCAGAACATCCTCCTCTTCCTGCTTCCGTCGCCTTCCAAATCCCAGTCAAAATCCGAAATGCCAACGTTTCTCGGTGTATAATTGATGAGGGGGCATCCACCTGTGTGATGTCCGCTTCGGTTTGGAAGCAACTCAGATCTCCTAAGTTGGCCCTTTCCACGATCACCCTTCGAGCGTGGGACGGCCACGCCTCCCAGCCCATTGGCCTTTTCCGTAATTGTCCTATCACCCTTGCAGGCAAGACTGTTTGCGTTGATGTTGAAGTCATCGACGCCCCTCTATAATACAACATTCTATTGGGGCGAAGCTACACCCATGCTATGTCTGTTGTCCCATCCACGGTTTTTCGCAAGATGTCTTTTCCTCACAATGGAAAGATAGTCACCATCGACCAGTTGACTTATCATGAGCCACCGTCTCAAACCTCCTCGGAGATGACCATCTCTTCTGTAGCCAATAAGAAAACCGTCGATTCCTTGACCAGTGTCTCCCCTGGCGTCTACAAAGACTTCTCCCTGCTTGGAACTTTCCCTGGTCTCCCTCCTCCTCATATCTCTGATCCCAACTTATCGAATGTTTGCATGATGCAATCATCTTGGGCTGCCCTTAAGCGACCCGCTTCAGCTAGCCAGCAACCTCAGACTCAACCTCGCCCACCGCAACCCGCTCCTAGTCATTCATCTCAGCCAGCCGGACCTCCTCCTTCTGGCCCTTCTCCTACAACTGGTATCCCTGAACCCCTCTATCCTCCTGGGTCGGTCCCCCCAGGCCTAAACCATCTCGGAGCCGTCCCTCCTGGTCATTATCCAGCTGGTCAGATACCTTTCTTGGCTCCCCCTCCCAGATTCTATACGGTCCCTGTCATGGCCACCCTCTCTCTCCCTAACCTGACCCTGGGCATACCCATCTGGTACCTTGACCCTCCAACCGCTACCCCACTTGGTCACCCCAAACCCTATCTTGCTTTGACACCGGTTCAACCGGTCCCCCTCGCTTCCTCTATTGCCACCATGCCCCCTGCACCTCCCCAGGACCCTACCCCTGTGGTGACAACTCCAGGAAAGAAAGGCAAAGCTCATAAGGGGGCATCCAAATACAAGGTCATCCCGACTGACCTGGTTCCTCCTCCGCCCGCAAAGCCTTGCGCCTTGTGTGATGTCGTCGGTCACGCCACCCATACTTGTCCTGAATTGCCCCGCATTCAACCCATGGTTAAAGTCACGTTCCCTGAGTCTACGATCCCTGACCCCTCTCTCCCGTCTTTTTCCGTAACCAAGAACCCAAAAACTATTCGCACCAGCAAACCTTGTGCTTTGTGCAGTGTCCATGGCCATTATTCCCACCATTGTCCTCACCTGACGCATTACCGTGCCTCTTTAGAAGTAGTCCGTGAGTATGAGGTTGAACAAAATCAGTCCACCTCTCCCATACTTGCGCAGTATGCTTCAGGTTAGCTTGAAGATCCCCCCACTCCCATTGACATTCCCCCCCTGATGTCCAAATGACGGAGTCTACTACCACCATTATTTACCTATCATCCTCTGTGAGACCCTTGGAGCGCATTCCCTTTGCATCCTCCCCTGTTGTTTCGCTTGACCCCCCTTCAGCGGCCACCCTGGACTCAACATCATTTAACCATTTGTTTCCCTGTTCTTCTGTCATTCCCCGTGACGATCCGTATGCGAGCCTTTCTTCCTCTACGGATGATTTAGGTAACTTTTCCGCGTCATGTGGTTTCCCTTCCATTCTTCATCCCCTCTTTTCCCGTCTGGATGCCTCCTTGGGAACCTTTTCCACCCTTGACCTCCTCCTTCCCGCCCATACACGGGATAACACCACCTGTATCTCTGTTGCCCTCCGCAGCCCGAGTCCCAGCCACCCCTCCTATAGCCCTCATATACCACCATCCAGTTTGTATATGCGTCATAGCCATCTTGCCCATCACACTCCCTCTCGCATTTTCCGCTTGATGTCTACTATACACTCACGCTGCCGTCATTGTACCTCCCCCCCCCCATTTTTTGTCTTGTAACACTATTCTGCAGGACCTCCCGTCCCCACCCTATATCGGTTACGCCGATGGTGCAAGTCGTTACTCCCGGAATCTAGCCTCGGCAGGTTGGGCCATTTTCACCACCTTGCATGCCCTTGTTCTCTCAAACGGGGTCTGCATTGGTACTGCCACCAACAATCAGGCCGAATATGATGCAGTGCGTGGTCTCTTAGCCGATGCCCTTTTTCATCGCATCCTCCATCTGCATGTTCGTTTAGATTCCCTACTTCTTGTCATGCAACTAAATGGTGTCTATCGTGTGCATAATCTTGTGTTGTTTAGATGATATTTACGAGTGAAACTCTTGATACGTGAATTTGAAACCATAACTTTCAACCGTGTACCTCGAGAACAGAATCACTATGTAGATAGCATTGCAAACCATCTTCTAGATTGGAATTTATCACACGCATTTCATACAAGACAATAACATTCATTAAAAAAAAAAAAAAAAGATGCATATCCATAATATGTGTCGCAAAACATGTGTTTAGAGTCCATCTACTCTGATACATATGACATGCCCATAGCATGTTACAAAAAACTCAAAACTGGGAACACCATCTGTCCCTACATACACACTAGGGGGCACCACCTGCCCCACACCTAATCACTATCTGGCGGATCCCGAGCCAATGGCTTTGCTCCTGCAGCCTGTAGATCATGTATCCCCTGACCGGCCATCGCCATGCGCCGCATGCCACCTCGCCATTCCGAGGGTAGACCAATACATGGCTCTATGTACTGGTCGTCTAAGTCTTTCCACCCGCGCTCTGACACTCCGGTCAGCAACCTCTTGCATCTATGGCGGATGTCCTCCAGAAGGGCGGCCGCATCCTCATTATGCGCTGCTATCGACCCACTCGGACCTGCAGCTCCAGATGCTGCCGGTCGTCCCATATATCCGGCCGGTTTTACCGGAGCTATATCTGCATACCAAAAGTACATGAATCAGTACCCTATCTACTATTCAATAACTTTAACATGCCCAAAAAAGAATAGTTACTTGTCACTTACCATCGGGTCCCCATACTCGAACAGGCAGAAGTGGTAGGTCCGGATCCCTACAATAACTCATCCCACTATAGGGATAGTCGTCTATGTATAACGGCATCTGATCCCAATGGGCAAAGAACTCAGGTCGAAACACTCGTCCGACCGCCCCTCCTCCTCCTCTGCACAGTAGCCGCCCCCACCGGCGCATCCTGGGCTCTCTCGGGCCCCCATCTGGGAGCTGTATACGAGGTCGTAAGGTCGAGATCTTCTCAAAGAAGAAGGTGCACAATAAAGTCCCATACGAGCATTCATGGTTCAATTGCCGCTTGCAGAGCGACAACTGTCGTTTTAACAACACCAACATCATTTGGGCCCACCCATAGTAGGTTCCACTCAACACACTCTCCACAATCATCATCTGCCCCCCTGTGATGTGATGGAGCGCCTGGATGCCCAAGATCCGCAGCACCGCTGCGGCCACCGCACGGGTCTCTAACCTCTCTAGGTCCCCGATCGGTATCCGAGTCCCTTTGATTTGGAGACCCGATCGGCAATGTCGCTCCACAAACTCCATGATATGCCGCCCCCGCGGTAACACTGGCTGCGTGTTTCCCACCATCCCAAGTGGCAAGAGAGCCGTCAGAAAATACAGATCCTGGACTGTCAATTCGATCCTGTGCCCCTGCACTATAAAGACCTCATGATCTAGATCCCAATAACTGACAATCCGGGCCAACAAGGGCTCCCCAACCCTCATCAGAGGGTTCTCCAAAAACTTCAGAACCCCAAACCTGGCCAATACACGACGGACACCCTGATCCGCCTGGATCTCTGACCGCAATGTACCCGGGTCTCTCTCTCTCCAGTTGACCCGTATATCTATCATATATGCACAACAACATCATCTTTGTCAGCATACAGATAAGACACACTGCAACCATCCACAAAAACCAAAATCTCAGCCCTCACACAACACTAAAATCCCCTCCATCTTCAGGTCGCACTTTTCTGCCAACTCCTGGGATAGGTCACACCTTTTTGCTCAAAACACAGCGAATTGCGATTTGGCCCAAAAAGTCTGGTGACACGGCTGCGTGAATCAAGAAGTGCATAGAGATTTTGGGCCCTAAACCCAGACTTTCAATCATCAAAATGAAAGAGTAAGGTTAGGCCTCTTACACAGCGGCGGAATCCTGATTCCAACGGTCGGTTTGTCCGCTACGCTCACCGCAAGATTTAGGGCCTTCTCTCCTCTCTACATTCACCACAGCAACACTAGCAAATGAGTGGATTTGGAGGGAAAACTACCTTATTAAAAGAGAACCCTTGATTCTTCTTTCGCCTGCTGCGCCCATACCGTAGCTCCGTTTGACAAACCTTCTGCACCGTTGGAAAGCTCTCACCGAGCCCTCAAATGGGTATCTGTTAGTTTTTTTGTGATTTAATACTTCACCAGGACACGTTTTGTCCAAGATGGGTCACTTCACCTCCCCCAAAAATCGAATTTCCTCACTTACAACACTTGTACTTGGGGCACCACTTTGCCTCCATACTTGTCTTTGTTTGTGTCAATTTTCGTCATTAGATACCATCTTGTACTCATGTTTTTTCGGGTCCCCCGTGGGCTCTTTTCTGTGTGGCAGCACCATCAAGTCGCCCTTGTTTAGAGTATCCAAGTTGAGTTATCATCGCATTCATGGAGTCTATCCCGAGTCCCTTTGTACCTCGCTATAGTCCTCCATCCTTCATTGCTTGGTCCCTCTCTTGTGTCTCACATTATGGCCTTCAGTCCCACTGTCCCCTATCCCTCATGATATTATGTCAGTCGCTGCCATGTCATTCATGCCCTTTATGCTCTAACAAGGGAAGTCGTCCATTCGCTACTCAGTCCCCTCCATTGCATCTGTGTCTGTTATTGAGTACGTGGTCGCTCTGTTTTCTCTGTGCCTTAGTTGAGGATCTCTCATTGCCTCACCTATGGCGGACCTCCTTCTGTCGACATCAGCTCCTTCATTCCAGAAGACAGGTCTAGAGGGTGGTGTACCTTGGTTCCATCTTCCACTCTTGTTCGGTGCCTCGGATCAGGCAAAGGGATCTCTCCTTCCCCTTTGACTTGATTGTTTCTCCAACTCCTTTCAGCATGATCGAGATCCGTATACGTGATGGTTCAGTGATGCAGCAGCAACTCTTGGTGATTCCCGGGTTTGTGTGAGATGTCTCAACCCTCATGAGGGGGTGGCCCTGCAAGTAGCCCCCCACATGCTCGGATGACCTCTTCCTTGCAGCCTTCGATGTAGCTCCATATATTTGATGATGTTGGCCTTCGCCACTTGCAGCGCTTCTTTGATTTACATATATCATCAGATTTTGTGAGCCCTTCCCCACGTATAGGGGGTATTTGGGTTGTATTTGTATCTCATATACTCAGATATTATTGTATAAGTCCTGGTTGTTATCCCAGGCACAACATGTATGTGGGATTACTCATTGTATTTTTATCTGGCTCATGTTTATGCCAGCTGTACTTTATGGTTCGGTCCCTTGTTTGGACACACTATTCTTTTATGCTTTATATAGGTGGGCATGGGTTGTATGCCTCCCCCACTGCTTATTTATGTAATTTTCCCTCTCTGTAAAAGAGACTTATTGCACACCTTCAGTCACTGCCTCATCGGAATCTGAGTTCCCCAGCACATTAGTCTACCTCACATTCTCTCTCGACTTCCTTTTGTTCTGCACAGTGAGTTGAGTTCTTGTACTTGGGTATACGATTTGCTCCCTGTACTCGCCTTGTGGGGGCAATCACATTTTACCATTTTTGGTCATACTTCTATCATTAGATGGACCCAAGAAGTACATATGTAGTTGGTACACCTAAGTAAAAATTAGCTACTGTAAAATAACTTAATAAAACACATTTATTAGGTTGTTTATGGTCTAAACAGGAAACCCCAAAAGAAAATATTAAACAAACCTATATTTGTTTGATTTTCCTCAAGGAATAATTAATTAAACAATAATTTAATTATTATTCCTGGTCATGTTTAACCCAAAACAAAGAAATTAATTAGATAAATCTTTATTTATCTTATTATTTTCTAAGAATAATTATTTAAATCTTATTTAAATAATATTCCTTGTTAAATATGACTAAATCACCCATAAATAATTAAATAAATCATTATTTATTTGATTATCTTTCAACCACTTCCTTAAAATGATAAATGAATCATTTATTTATTTATTATTCACAAATAAAGGGATTTGACCCAAGTCAAATACTTTTTCCCTCCAACAAATATAATAAAATATTCCATAAAAGGTGGATCTAGATTTGGTTAATGTTATTTTAATCATACACCAAGATCTAGAATGACCCAATATTTTGTTATAAATAGGAGGGTTTTTCCTACCATTCCTCACCTTTTGTTGCCTATTAGATCACTCTGGATCTAAACTCTTGGTTTGACTTTGAGCCATTATCATTGTCATATTTTCCATTATTTGCTGTGTGAGCTCCCTTTGAGTTCTATCTTTGTCTGGGTTTTCTACACCAACAGGAGAGAGAAATGCTAGATTTGAAGTGCTGAGGACTTCCAAGAACCCATCCCATTGAGGAGAATTGGAAACACCTTCTTGTTTTCCTCCTAGGTACCCTTAATACAAAAATTCGTTCAAAAATATTGTTCTTGTCTTGTCTATTGGATGTATGGAGCAAAGCCTTATTTTTACTGCTTAATGTCTCTTTATGCATAGATTTGGATTTTTGCAGCATTTGTCTTGATCAACTAACTGCAGATCTGAAGATATTGGCAGCCATATTTGATGTTAGGGCTATAAGTTATGCGTAGCTAAAGTGGTCTTTTTTCGTACACTACGACAAAAGATTCATACTAACATAGACAATGTGATTTTATGAGTTTATCCCACTTTAGAATGTAGTATTCAGAAAATTTTTAGATTTGATTTACTTATTACAACAATAAGAAAGCATGACAATAGTGAGTTATTAGTGCCACAATATATCCAAAATTTAGGAATAAGCTTTCCAAAAATAAAATTTAGATTCTTAGGCCTCTTGTGATGAAACCTTCAAAATTATATGAGATTTGATACATTTGTTACATCATGTTGGGTGTGGAGCCTGATTATCTTATTTATTTTGTATCACAGCGTTGGACCCCTGTTCTTAATGGGTCAGCAACACCGCCCGTAATTAAACGCTACCTGGGGAGTCCAAGGGGGGCTAAACTATAATTCTTCCATAAATGGTATCTTGACTAACTAATTCTATCAAATTTTCTTATTATTAAAATTATTGATCTTTTACCATTTAATTCATATATTCTTGTTTCATTCAAACATTTATATAATTTCGTTGCTAATCTTTCATATCCACCTGCTCCTGCCACCATTAAACAACAATGTCCATCCTTTTACATTCCTTTCAGTTACCAGTTGTAGAAAATTAAAGCACATAATTTCTATTGATTTTGATAGAAGATGCGTAAACTCAATGCTCTATTCTACATGTAACTATGTTACTCGCTCTCTATTTACAGTTCAAAATGAGTCCAGTTAAAGGAAAATAACCCCAATTTCATTATGAAACTGTCCTCTCCTGCAACAACCAAAATTTATGACTTACCTTTAGTTGATCAGGAGAGAAAAATAATAGATATAAAATCAGAATTTGACCTACATGAGCTTCAAAATTGGGATTTTCAAGGATTTCAAGATAGTAGTGACGAATTCTCTCCGTGGGACTAATTTTTACCCTAGTTTATTTTCCCCCAGACCTATCACTTCCCAAAATTTGTAGTATGGTGTGCATATAGGTACTTCTTGTCACACAAAATTTCTAGGCATCACTACAACATTACTTACCGAGTGAAAAGGCCATAATTTCTCAAAATGGTGAAACCCTGTTTTATGTAGCCTTTGAGTCCATACTAAAATATTTGTGTATACAGATTACCAGTTCTCTACACCCATTCTCTAGTGAAATTCTCTTGCAAATATATCGTAAATTAACATTTGAAAGAAGAACTTATATTTTAAAAATGCTCATGTCTAAAGGAACTGGTATTCCCACTCACAGTACGCCTTACACCTCATCAATGTTTCTAGAATTTTCAAGAAAAAATATATATTTTTTTGTTGCCTTTTAGGGAACGAAAGTGATGAAGAAGTGGATGAAGTGTTTATATCTTTTATTTCAAATTTCTGTCCAGACAAAAAGCTATAAATATTATTCAATTTCATCCAGTTTCTCTCTGAGGCCATTCATTACCAGTTTCTTAAATTTGGAGTTGAGAAATATTTTAAATATCAGTTTGTCATAGTTTATCTCTTTTTATATTATAAATCATAAAATTTCCCAATACAATTGCAAAATTAATATCTTCAAGAAATTCAGTGGTCTGTGATTCATTGGAATTCATTGGTCAAAAGAAATCCTGAGGAATTTTCCTTCACTGATTTTCTGAAAATATTTCTTCATATATGTTACAATTTATTGATCAGTGATATTCCACCTAGAATTTCCCTAGAAATCAAAAGGCTTCTACAGCTCAGCAAACAAACAAAGTTAGGATATTGGTATCTGTACAAATATTTCACATAAATCAAATTATATGGATGTGAGCTTCCACCCTATCAATTGCCAGCTTTTATTCTGATGTATAATTTTGCTCTTGAATTCATTAGAGAAAGCCTCAAAGTATATCAAGTGCATTTTTTCCTGATAAGTAAACAAAATTTGTTTAAAATAAAGGTATAAATAGGGCCATTTGTGGTAGATTTTAGGTCAACAGACAAAGAGGTGGAACAATTTATGGAACAAATGAAATTTAGATTGAGGATTGTTTAGCCATATGACCCCATTGGAAGGATCTTAGCCATAAAATTTTAGTAGAAATATCCATCTTATTTTCATGTGCCTAAACTAGAGATAGAGAAGTTCGCCTATAAGGACACATGGGAAAAAAACACTTTGCAAGAATTGGAAGAAAAGAAAACAATAAAGCATTCAGTGGGACTAAGAGTATTAGATACACCTATGATGAAATAAAAAGTACTTAAAAGGATAGCTCAAAGCTTATCCGAATACAAAATGGAACAATTCAAAGTATATAATAGAAAGAAGACAAATAATGTGGAGGGAACAATGTCAGAAAATATGTCTTCTCATATTTCTTCACCAACTACTATGCTCCTTTCAAGTGAGTGTATTTTCAAAATGTTGGAAATATATCCGTGGAAAAAAATTAAAATATTCTTCTTATTCATCTAACCAAGACATATTTTTTGGGTTTTTGGAAATGAAGAAAAAAAATCAGTCTTTGAAGGCAACAACATATACCTAGTTCTGGAAGCAAACTTCTTCCACATATAATAGGTTACTTTCATCCCCTGACATTAAAAAAGGTGAATTTAAGTTAGAATTTCTCGAACCTAATATTTATGGGCCTAAAGTTGCTAGAGACTACAAACTATATGTTCTCTCTTTCAATACCAAACAAATACATCATATAGATCAGATTAATTTGCATAAAAAAACTAGTGAGATATCTATTATACCCTCACTAGTTCTACCTTCAGTGTATCAAAACTACAAAATTCTTTAAAAAATACTCTTACAGAGCTTAACAAGGAAAGGAAATCCTCTCTTGCAGAAGATACCAGGATCAGATCTCTTGAATATCTTGTGATTAAATTAGGTTTCGATCCTAAAAATGTGGATACAGCTCAGGATATTATCAAGAAGAAGAATGAAGGCATTCAAGAACTTAGGAAAAGGTTGAAGTTGCCTACAACAAAGCAACCCCAAAAAAAGTAAATTGGGGAATTATAGAAAGAGAAAGAAGCTTTGTTATCCTCTATAATTGAACATAATTTGCAGATAAAGAATATGGAAGCAAAGATTGGAGAATTATTAAGAGAGAAAGAACAAGTTGACAATATAGTGATTCTAGCAGTGGAGATAGGTCAAGCAGGAGATGAGACTATAAAAATATTGTCTAAAGCACTATATTCTCTTTCCCTAAAGAATTTTGAAATTGAAAAATTAAAATAAAAGTTGGATAGAGAAGAACAAAATAAAATCAAATAAGATAATGCTTTAGTGGCTGAGATATAAAAGACTTCAAATTTACAAAGGAAATTATAACATTATTTGAACAGTTCTAACAATGTTCAATTTTTATCAAATGCCAAAGAAAAAATATGGATGGAGATAATGTCCTCTATATATGAATTTTGGTCTTATATTGAGATTATTGTAGTGCAAGAGGAGTTTATAGAAAGTGAAAAAGAAGAAATTGATGAAATCAAAATAGAACTGGGGAAAAAACCTAGGTAAGCTAGTCAAATCATTAAAGCCTTAAATACTGATTCCAGAGAATACCTTGAATAATTAAGAATTAAATATAGATCACAATCAATCATTCAAACCAGAAAAGTTCTAATGAAGAAAAATTGTATGCTTAAGATGAAAGAGAAATGTGAAAATTTACAAGTACAAATTAATAAATTATACAAGAAATTTTTTATTCTGCAGCAAAGTGGTCTTCCACCCTTTCAGAATGCATAAGATAAAATGGTAAAAAAGGAGAAATATCAAATATTATTGAATAGAGAAGCGCTGGACAAGTTAAAATTTCCTGGAATCAAGGGAGAAATTAGTGGTAATTTTATACTTTAGATGTTAGTTGATGAAATTTTTATTTGCTACAAAGACAAACATTTATTAATTGTAAAACCTTATTTTGAAAATTATATTGAGGTAGATGAATTATGTAAACAGATGATTGATCTTGTTTACCAAATAGATGAAGAGTGGTAGCAACTAGTCAAATTAGTTGGATAAGTTCAAATTATCAATGCAATATATCAACAATTGATCAAATAAAGTGAGGGTTTCGAGCAACAAAAACATAGTAATTTCAAATACATTGAACCCAAACATTTATGGATCAAATTTTCTATTCTTAGTTTAAAAAAATTGAACATTATCCAAAGTTTTAAATAAAGAATTATTTTTTATGTAAATCCTTTAGAGGATAGGATATTTTGTAAATCACTCTATATATACCTTCATTTTTGAATGAAGAAAGATTGATACCTGGAGAAAACTTTTGTAATACTATTGTAATACTTTCAACTGAAGATAATAAAAGGTTTTGGTTTCTACTTGTGACAGCATTTGTGTAGTTGTGAGTTTTTTCTAGTGATTTTCATAATCTATTTCTGCATATTTTTTAGGTAGTGTAGGACATTGGGAAGGGCAGGGCTAAGTACTAGCCTCCCTGAAATCCTTAACGAAGTTATTTTCTATACTAAGTAAATATTGGACAATTTGTTTAATCGGTCACCCATAAATTAATAGATTGTTTCTTCTATGCTATACTTAAATGTATTTCTTTTCACTTTAGAGGTACTTCTATACATTTATTGTCAACCTAGATGATTAGATATTTAGGAAGTATGTTTAATATTCTAAGTTCTTACTAATTCTTCTTTCAAATAACTTATAAATATTGTATGTTGTTATAATGGAATACCAGCACTTTGATTGATATTAAGGAATAAGGATTATAATCATAAAGAAGTATTTGTATCTTTGGATCTTCCATTCCATACATACCCCTCATAATTGATGCTTTGACACAATTATTTAGTCAAGGATTATCTACAAAGATACATTATTGTGTTTGGTGGTTTATGAGTGTGTGATTATGTTCAAGTCTTGTTACATTATTTTTTTTCATATTTTTGTAATACTGATCTCACACTTAGTCAATTTTAGAATTTTATTTCCTTTGCAAATTTCCTTACTAACCACCTGTATTTCCCCCCCTTGAATTGCGCATTACATAGTCACAATCCATATTCAAGCATCCTTTCCTCCTGGAATTGCGCATTGTGCAATCACATAGACCTGCTTCCACCAGCTTTGCACTCCATAGTCCTAGGGCTAAGTCACTTTCGGTTGCTCTTTCCCATTGCACAATCCTAGCCTAGTTTTGCATCCTTTGTGCACTGCACACTTCTAGTTAGCATTCATTCCATGTTTGAGTCTTTGTAGTGCGCAATTACATAGTACATTGACTCTCTCCTTCCAAAATTACGCACTACACAATCACAATGAGTAAGCTTTGGGCCCTCTCTATCTCTCTATCTTCCCCAACTGCACAATCAAGCCTCCCTATCTCTTAGCCACTAGACATTGCACAGTCATAGGGCCTAGAACCTCAATCCTCGTCTCTTGCTCTTGTGCACTAGGCAATCCCTTGTCCTCCTCCTCAATCCTGCACACCACCCCAACCTAGTCAATATGTTGCATGAGGAACAATAGAGATAAGGATATTTTGGGACTGGTGTGATCTTGTCATGAGTGGATTCCATTTTTAAGTGTTATTATATTGACATGACATGATGATGCTCAAGGAGGGTGCCAAAGAGAAACTACAAGAAGACAATGGCGAAGTTGAAGATACAAATATATCATCAAGCAAAGAGATAAAGGGACACTAGATCGCGAAAAAAGAATGAATATCAAGATCATATGTAAGAATCTATATCCTAAAAAATATCTTAGAGAATGAAGTTGAAGAACAAGCAAGACTGATCCTGAAGATGTGAGGATAGTAGCAAGGAAAAAATATTGGCATTGAGTGAAGTTCCATGTCCCCATTTCCAAGTCATGGCTTCTGAAAGTGTCATCATGAAAGTCATATCTGTCATTGAATTTCATGACATGTAATATTTTATTTTGGAAAAAATGTGTGGAAGCCCAAGGGTCACACATAGAATGTGAAGAGTCATGTAGAAGCTCAAAGGTCTCTTAGGAATTATAAAAGTAATATGGAATCTCAAGAGCCATGAATGAAGGTGAGGAGTCACAAGGGAGGTGGAGAGTCACCTCATTTGTTATGTATACATCATCATAGCTCAAGCAAAGGAATTTTAACCTTAGCTTCTCAAGATAGGCATAGGAGAAAAGATTAGTCTTTTGAGAAGCAAGTAGTTTCTTAACATTCCACTATGGGAACTAGAGTTGTATCATTGTAATGGTGTATCTTGGGACTTTCACTTTATAATTCAAAGCTCTTGGAGCTCACACACTTTCATGCATATGTCATGAATTATTGTAAGACTATTATTTTATTGTCTACAATGTATGTTTATGTTTCTACATACTAATGAAAATGGACTATTTCACTGGCTTTCGTATGCATATTTGAGCTGTGTGTATCTTATTTTCATGATAATTACTTCTTTGTGAACTATTTCGCAATATAACTAACTATTCTTTCAAATTTATGTGTGTGTCTTTACTAGGATAGTACTACTGCTCTTTTTTTAAAGGCCTGCTTTATTTCCCCTTTCAATGAAAGAAGCATTATACACTTTGTAATTGAATACATCACAAGGCTAACTTATTTTTTTATCTCAAAAATATATGTGTTTTTATCTTGTGTCATTTATTGCAACCAAGGCAAATGATTAAGAATATGGTAGCCATTCCTATTTCTCAGACAAGGCTTCTACTCCAAATGATGTGAGGTCTAGTTGGGACTTCATATTAGGGAGACCCCCTGATTGTTAGCGACATCCAACACCGTCAACAGATAGCTAAGAAGGGATTGAGTATGGTTGCAAGTGACATGGTGGTAGTTTGTAGCATTTCGGTTTTGTTGATAGTTGGAAAAATTCTTCTACCAAAAAAGGGAGAATCACTTAATGGCAAGCCCAAAGTATACTTGATCTTGTTTGGTGTAGCAATTTGCACTAGTATGTGAGATGAGTTTCCACCAAAAAGGTTGTTGCTCAAAAGGATTCTTTCATGTTAAATTTCTTCAAAATATTAAATGTAGTCCTATTTAATAATTCAAATGCAATCCTATATCTAATCCAAAACTAACAATGAGAATAGATTGATTACAAGTATGTAATTCATTAATGGAAAAGAAGAAGAAACTTGTTATTCTCCATCATAAACCATATTGATATATTCAAATAACACAAATGAGAATAAATTCCATATAAATGATATTAGAACATATCCCTACAACCAAATTCACAATCAGGTTATTGTATTTCATCAAGGAATCCTAATAATGAATACAACATGATAAAATAATTGAGAATAATGCACAATTTGACAAACTTATCATGAACTAGCTTTTACTTGTATTAAATGTTGATAAAAATGTATTCAATATAAATTTCATCAAAATCCATCAACCTTGAATCTAAAATTTACTTAATAGATATATACAAAAAATAAGTACATAATTTCGAGTCATCAAGTCTCAATCCTTTTAAAATTTTGAATGAAATATATAGGTTTCAAGTATTGATTTCCAAGTCTTCAAAATTATACACAAACTAATAGAAATAACTAGTCTTGATTACCAGATTTCCAATCCATCAAACAAAGAAAGAGTAGTCTTTATAACTAATCTTCCTTATTTTCCTTGGTTCCAACTACCTTCCTCTCTCACTAGTCATCTTTTGATATTCTTTCCTGGAAAATGTTATTAAATAAAAATTAATATTTTTCTAAGCTATTGTATGGTCACAAGTTTCTTCATTTTCCAAATTTTATTTTCTTCCTTTTCAACCTGTCAATTGCACAAAACAATTTAATTAAAATTATTGATATGTGCATATTTAGATAAATAATCATTAATATTTTCACTAGCACAACCACATGTTGATATCTACATCATCATTTTTTATTTGATCATTTGCATCATTTGTTATTTAACATTTGCTATTTGATAATTTGATTTTTGATAACTTAGTTAATAACTTGTTATCCGTTATTTTTTATTCAGTGGATATACATGATGCCATTTGTTATTTGATAATTTGCATGATAATTTTATATTTATATTTGTTAAATATGAAAAGGTAAACATGGATTTAAAGATGCAAAGTGTTCCGTTCCTCACATTCCTACTTTTCCAATGAGCTTTTTCCTATTCAATTTGGCCTTTCGAAACTCAAGATATGGCCCCGAAAGATATTGTTAAATAACCATTAATTTAATTTGTGGGTTAATTCTAGTTATTGATATGCACGTTTAATTCTTTATCCCACATGCATTGTGGAACTAAATTGTAAGGCAATTATATTTCTTTTACTGTCAATATTAATTTTTGTGAAAATATTAAAAGCATGGATTGTTGAGCCAGCATTAATGTTTTGTGTGAATTCTAAAATAAAAACAAAATAAATAAATAATACCACTAGATTACATCATTATGCCACCATATTTCGACGATCAAGTTCACTAAGTTATTAGAAAAAATCAAACTTGAAACAAGAATGCTTGAAACCTAAAATTCCATAAATTGATGCAAATAAATTCCATTACCCAGAGTTTTGTCAATATTGGGTTCATGAAATATGGTAGGTACTTAGTACCCTATAACCCAAAATCCCATTAACTGACACAAATAAATTCCATTACCCGAAATCTGTCAATTGTAGTGACTTTTGAGTTCTCTCAAGATGGTGGTTACGTGGGATCCCGAAACCTAAAATCCCATTAACTGACACAAATAAATTTTTTCATCTGTATTTTTTCAATCGTTGTGACTTGAATAATGTATTTATCATTGTGACTTGAATAATGTATTTTTTCCCAAAAGGAGATGAGGTGGCAGCTTAGCATTGACTAGAACATTATTCAAGGCATGAGCTGATCAAAAATGATTTTTTATTTAGAATTAATTTAAATATTTTTATGGAAAAATATTTTTAGAGGGATTTAAATTCGGAGTTGTCTTTAGTGTGATTTTTTTGAGATTCCGATGCTGGCCGAAAAAATTGAGGTGAAATCTTGATTTGTGTTATTTAAACTGGTTTTTTGAGTGTATATATGGATTTAACATCCATAAAAACCCCTAGGGAACTTCGATTGTGCAAAGGTTACCCATGAAACTTGTGATTTCAATAAATTCTTGCTAAATTTTAAAGAAAATTTCAATGAATTCCTGTTAGATTTTTAGAGAAATTAAATCTAGGAAAAAAAAAAAAAATCACCCAAAAAAAATCCTTAAAAAATAACTAAAGACAACTCGTTTAAATTTAAACCAATTCACCTACATTTAAGAAAGGGTTTTGGATCCAACGAAAATTAAATTTGAATTTCCCTTTCCCTCTTTCCCTCTATTTGCAAGTTAAGGGCTAGTCGACCCTTCCATCCAATATAAAGTGCGAGAAAAAATGGATATCTTCTGAAATTGTTCTTTGAGATTGCGGCCTGGTACATTCAAGAATATCTGAGCAGAGGTCGAGTATTTTAATTTTTTTTGTGAGGTCTAATTTCATTTCTTTTATGGTATGGTTTCGCTGGGCCTTGAGTCTCTTTTTGCGTGTGATTTGTTGAAGTTAGGGTGCCAATTATAAAGATTAGTTCTATGAGTATCTTCGTCCTCCTGTGAGGCACATCTATGACACGTTTGAGAAGAGACCGTAAGTGCATAGTTCTGACTCCATAATTTACTATTGGTAATAATTATTAATGCACCCCTCTCTCAGTATTTCCAACAATTGGTATCAGAGAAGGTTCCTTCACGAGCAATCTAACCATTGGAAAGGATATCATGGAGTGCATAAAGGTTGGAGTTCTAGTATTTAATGGAAAAAACTATGCACTTTGGAGTGGAAGGATGAAAGTGTAAATGAAAGCACAAGGATATGATGTATGTCAATCTATCAAGAATGGATACATGGAACCCTCAACACCTCAAACAGATGATGCAAGTAAAAATCTCTATGACAATAAAGTTAAAGCTATGAGTACTATTTTGAATGGTTTAACAAAATCAATATATGTTAAAATAATGCATTGAAAATCAATGAAAGAAGTTTTGGACAAGCTCCAAAATATATATGAAGGGGACAAGGAGGTCTAGGAGGCCAACCTTCATACCTACAAAGGAAAAATTGAGTAGCTGAAAATGAATGAAGATGAAAATATCGCATCCTATTTTATTTGCGTCTATGAAGTAGTAAACTCCATAGAAGGCATGGTAGAATCAATGGAGAGCAAGGTAGTTGTTTGAAAAATAATAAGATCACTTTCGATGAGATTCGATGCTAAAGTATAAGTACTAGAAGAATGAGAGGATTTAGAAAAGGTTAGCATGGACAAGTTGCATGGAATACTTACCACTTACAAAATGAGAAAAAAATAAGAGATCCCATCCAATAGAGAAGCAACCTCAGACAACATCAAAAAAGAACGAGAAAAACAAACAAAAATGAAATCCAAGCCCTAATTGTTGCGATGACAAAATTTCAGATGAAGAGATAACTAACTTTGTGAGAAATTTGAAAAGAGGAATAGGAAAATACAAAGGTAAGATCCTCTTAATATGTTTCAATTGTGATTAGATTGGTCATTTCAACTCTAAATGTCCTCATGCAAGGAACTCTGATGACGAAGAAGAAGCTCCCAAGGAAGCAAAGAAGAATTAAAGAAGATTCAACATACAAGGAAAAAAGAAATGATTTAAGAAAACCTTGTATTAAAACAAATATAACTCCTCATCTGAAAGAGAGCTATAGTGACAAAGAAAATGACATAGGAAGAGTGTTATTCATGGAAAGGGACAACATGAAGGAAAATCCTGAAGAGGAAGAAGGCGATGAAGACAAGGAAGGCAAGTTTATTTTGAAAAATAGATTATCAACATTTTAAAGGATCTCAATGTTGAAAGAGGAAATGCCAAAACACTGAAGCCAAGCTAATATAATTGAAAGAAAAATCCAAAAGCCTCAATAAGAAGACCGGAGGATCTGAAAATATTATCATCAATATTAAGGTATAATTTGAAAAAGCCAAAAAAATTGAAGAACTACTCAAAAGGGAACTAGAAGAAAGTAGAAAGGAAAGGGGATATTTAGAAGCAAAAGTAGTCTATTACAGAAGGAAGCACAAAACGGGAATGTCCACCATAACCTTGTAAACAACTCGAAAGTATTGAATGAAATCATCAACAATCAAAGGCCATGCAATGACAAGATATTTTTAGGATACAAACGAACACCTTTGAAAGGATCAAATTCCTCAATGAAAGAAAATGAAAACAAATAGAAAACTTATGCAAAAATTATTAAGGGATCCATCAAGAAGGAAGAATTCTTCCTAGAAAAATAGAAGGTCCAAGAGATGAAAAATCACCAACCCACATTAAAAAAATCTCAAGAAGAAGGCCTTTGGAAAACATTATCACAAAGATCTCCCCCTCTCATCTATCAAACCATCTTTCTTAGTGTTTTCTATTCTTGCAATAATTTTGGACATAAAGTTGTAACATGCAAAGCCTATGGTAGGAACAAAAGCAACTTTGGAAGTTACTACAGGAATTATTATCTTAATTCTCGAGTAGATCATAAGAAAAATTATAATAGGCTTGGATATTTGAGAAATGAAGTAGAATCCTATAAATGCAACAATTTTGGACATTTGGCTAAGATTGCAGGTTAATCGCTCCTCTAAGGGAATCACAACAAAATCAAAATTCTTGTCTGGAAGAAGAAAAATGAAAGTTGCACACTTGCTCTAAAATCTCAAAGTAAGAAGAATTTATGGTATGTTGGCAATGGCTACTCAACACATATGAATGAGGATATAAAAAAAATTATATCTCTGGAAGAAGGAAATGATGGAATAGTCATTTGGAAATTATGGTTCTACAAACATTATAGGAAAAGGAACAGTTAAGCTTAGAGGCAAGGAGGCTACAACAAAAAATGTGCTACTAATAGAAAACATGAATCACAGTCTACTAAGCGTAAGTCAAATGTGTGATCAAGGAAACACACCGATATTTGACTCAAAGAAATGTGAAATAAGGAGAAACAAATCTGGCAAGCTGGTGGAAACTACAACTAGGACTCTAAATGACATGTACACGTTGGAAGAGACTAAAAAAAAAGGTTGTTTCTTGGAAAAAGAGGAGTAAAGTTGGATTTGGTAGAGAAGTATGGGACACATAAAATTTGACAACCTTATCATAATTAGTAAGAAGGAAACTATGAGAGAAATTCCATAGAGTTCAAAACCTATGAACACCTCATGAAAGCATTGCAAGCATGGAAAATAGACAATATTTGAATTCAAGACCAAGGAGCACTCCTCATCAAAATCGTTAGAGTTGGTGCACACTGGTTACATGGACCAATGAAGATTAAAGGATTGAATGATGGAATTACTTCATGTTGATGATTGATGATTATACTTGGATGACAAGAATCAACTTTTTGAAGAAGAATTTTGAAGCCTTTGAATGTTTCAGAATCTATAAGGAAATGGTGTAGAATGAAACTAATTTAAAGATAAAATGTTTGAGATTGGATAATGGGAGGGAATTCATCTAAAGTCAACACTTCTGTGAAGAACACAGAATAATGAGACATTTCTTAGTAGCCAGGACACCACTACAAAATGGGGTTGTTGAAAGGAAGAATAAAAGAATAGAAGAAATGGCTAGAACTATGTTGAATGATTCAAAATTAAGTGACATATTTTGGGTCTAGGTAGTATATAAAACAATATACATTCTGAACAGGGGATTACTTACAAGTAACTGTGATAAGACTTCGTACAAACTATGGAAGGGGAAATCGACAAATGTAAAGCATTTTAGAGTCTTTGGAAGAAGGTGCTACATTAAAAGGGAGGACCAAAATATTGGAAAATTTGACTCTCAAGTAGGCAAAGGCATATTTGTTGAGTATTCATGAAAAAATAAAGCATACATATGCTATAATTTGAGACTCAACCAGATAGTTGAATGTATCAATGTAGCATTTTATGAATTTCTTGGACCAAAGGACAAAAAGGAAGTTCATATTCAAGTGAGCCAAAGATGAGAGACAGAAAAAGAAAAGGTTAAAGAGGAAGCCCAGGATGAAGAACAATCAGAGGAGGAAAAAATTGTCAACCAAGATGATATAGGAAATGATCAACAAACACCTTGTAAGACTCCTAAAATGTGGTATTAAAATAATCATCCTTCATATCAAATCATTGGATACATAAATGTAGGTATAGGAACCATAATAAATTGAAAAATGTGCATGCCATAACAAGCACATCTTGTGCTCTTATCCACGTTTAAGCCTAGAAACTTTGAAGAAGCTAGTCACAATGAGCACTAATTACAACCATGAATGAAGAATTGGATCATATTGAAAATAATGACACATGGGAATTGTGTCCATGACCAAAGGACAAAAATTTGATTGGTACAAAATGGGTTTTTAGGAACAAGTTGAATGGAGATGGATAGGTAACCAAGAAGAAAGAAATATTTTTTAGTAAAGGATATGAAAAAGTTTAAGGAATAGACTTCAAAGAGACATTTTCATCTGTCACTAGGATGGAAGCTATCATGATTTTATTGGCATATTCTTGTTCGAAAATGATCAAGGTGTATAAAATGGACGTAAAGTCATCCTTCCTGAACGAAGAATCGGAAGAAGAATTCTACATAGAACAAATTGAAGGATTTTTGCTTATTGACAAAAAGGATTATGTTTGTAGGTTAAAGAAAATTGTATATGGCCTCAAAGAAGCTCCTAGAGCTTGGTATGATAGTATAGAAAAGTACTTGCAAAAACAAGGGTTCAAAAGAGGAAATTTCAATAACAACTTATATGTAAAGGTTGAACAAGACAATTTTAATAACATCAAAGTGTATGTGGATGACATCATCTTTGGAAGCGGAGGTGATAGACTAAGGAATAATTTTGCATCATATATTCAAAGTTATTTTTAAATGTCATTACTTGGTCAGTTGAATTTCTTTTGGGGTCTTCAAATATCTTAGAAAGATGATGGCATATTCATTTGTCAAACCAAGTACATTAAAGAAATGTTGAATATGTTTCAAATGGAAGACAACAAACCCGTTAGCACTCCAATGGTGATTGGTTTCAAGTTAAGAGTGGATGATATATACAAGGATGTAGACCAAAGAATGTATAGATCAATGATTGGTAATCTAATGTACGTGAAAAATTCAAGGCCAAATGTAATGCATGAAGTTGGATAGGCAACACGTTTCCAAGAAACACTAAAAGAATCCCATGTTGTTGCAGTGAAGAGGATTCTTTGATACCTCAAAGGAATGACATATTTTGGACTATGGTATCCAAAATGAAATTATTTAACTATCAAATCTATGAAAATTTGGAAGGTCGCGTTGATGATTGTATAAAGAGCAATAGTGGAGGAACCTTCTACTTGGGTAATTGTCTCGTATCATGGTTGAGCATGAAGCAGTCTTCAATATCCTTGACCACAACATAAGAAAAATACATCACAAAAAAACATGTTGTACTTAGTTCCTCTGGTTAAAACGAACATTGTAGGATCTCCAAGTGAAGTTTGATGAGCCCATTTCGATGTTCTGTGAAAACACCAATGTCATAATCCTCTCCGAGAATCCTGTCATGAACTCAAAAACAAAACACGTTCCTATTTAATATCATTTTCTACAAGAATAGGTTGTAGAGAATAATATCACGGTTGAATACATTGGAACTAAGGATTAGATAGTTGACATCTTCACCAAACCTCTACCTAGAGAGACTTTTGAGTATCTTCAGAAGAAGCTTAGGATTATACCAAGTTCACATTAATATGCATTTCATCAAGCCAAGCAGACAAAGGGAGAAAAGGCATGTTACAAGAAAATAGAAGCAGGGGACTTATTAGAGGGGCCACCCTTTTCCATTGATGTCAAATGGGGAGAGAAAACAAGTTAGGAATATCAAAGGCGTGAATCATGGAGAGCATTGATCATAGGGGGAGTACATGTGTTGCCATCAATGACAAAGGGGGAGAATGTTTAAATGTGGTTGTCATTGATGTCAACCCAAAAAACACCAAGTAAATTTAAGGTCTTTTTGGTCATGATCACCTTTATTAGATTCTCCTCATTATGTTGATTTCTAATGGTATTTGGATTTTCACGAGGGTCCTTATCATTTGAGACATATTCTTGTCCAAAGATGAAGCCCCCTATGGTGGTAAATGTTGGGTGTGGAGCCTGATTATCTTCTTTATTTTATATCACAACATTGGACCCCTGCTCTAAATGGGGCGACAATGTCACCGTAATTAAACGCTGCGTGGGGGGTCCAAGTGGGGCAGTTTCCTTGTAAAATGGAGCCCCCCATGGCAGGGGGTTTCAGGGGAAACGCCCCCGATGCTAAAAAATGATGTAAACTTGCCTTGTAAAAGTATTGTAATTTCTAGCCAATCTGGGTTGTTCATTAGGCAGATGATCTAACGGTAGAAGTTATGTTTAATTTAGGGTTTTTTGCCCTAGAAGGAAACCCCTTGTTTTGTATGAGGGTATTGTATTGCGACTGTGTATTGTATGTGTATTCTCAGAGCGAGAAACAGATAGGGAGACTGTGAGAGAGAACATAGGATATTACAGTAGATCTGTTGTAGGTTGTGTATCTTCGTTTTGCTGGATAATAGAAAGAAAGGATTGGTTGTTCGAGGTGGACGTAGCCCAAATTGGGTGAACCACGTATATTTGTGTCTCTCTGGTTTTATATTTTTTTTATGTGTTTGTGTTTCCACATATTTTATGTGTTGCATTGCTCTGTAATATATAATTCTCTAACACATCAGTAAGTAAATCAGAAAATCAGTGAGTTAGTGATGCTATAACAAGTGCCACTTCAAGCCCAAAACTTGGAAGAAAATTACCAAACTGAATAATAATAATAATAATAATAATAATAATATATATATATATATATATATATATATATATATAGAGAGAGAGAGAGAGAGAGAGAGAGAGAGAGAGAGAGAGAGAGAGAGAGAGAGAGAGAGAGAAATTAAAATAAAATGAAAATTAAAAAAAATTAAAAATTAAAAATAAAAATTAAATTAAAAATTAAAAATAAATTAAATGATAATAAATTAAAATAAATAAAATTGATCCTTTTTAAGTGTATGATTCAGAAAATTACAGATCTAACTCAGTGATTTACGCAGAAAATTTCAGCAGGCAAAATGTTAGATCTAGGTTAGATCCTAGATGGCCAAGTGGCCAAAATCATAGAAAATTTAATTTTGAAATTTTTAGGTTATTTTGACCAATCAAATGTAGTTTTAGGGCACTTGTATCACTGTTATAATATAAAATTTACAATAGTAGCGGAACAGTGAAAAAATTAGGGTTTAGAGGGAAAACCCTAGGCCCGAGGCCTTCCAGATCCTTTGGTCCAAATTCGCTCAAACTTTGAGATGAAGTTGTCCCCTAAAAAATAGATTTTTTGAGGCCAAAACCCTGCAAAACTACCAAGTATTCAGTCCAAAAAATTAGAAATGGATTTAGGGAAAACTAGGGCCAATTATAGGCCCAATAGGGCTAGCGTTGAGGGCTAATGGGGCTAGGAGGCCAAATAAAGTCAAAGGAGGAAGGAGGAGGGAAAAAAAAGCCAGAATTGGAGAGAGAGATGTCAAAAGGGCTAGACGACTAGGGTTAGAGGGCCAAAAAGAGCCCTAAAGGCTACAAATAACCTTTGAGGCAGCCGATTGGGTCAAAAAAAAGGTAGTCCAAGCCTCCTAAGGCCACATCTAGGCCTAAAGGCCCCAACGTTGGGCGTAAAAAGGGAGGTCGAGGACCTAAGAGGGTACGACCTGCGCTAGGAAGGGCAGAAAATATGACACACAGGGCTGGGAGGCTGACATAGGCCAAGAAGGGGAGGACACTGGCCCAGGAGGGTTAAAACTCAAAACCCCAGATTCAAAAAAAATTCTCCTTTTAGATCTGAATTTTGCTGCAAAATTCTCAATGTTTGGTTGTGCAAAAATTTCTAGAGACTAGATATTACCCTCAAGGGCCTAAATCTATCTATACTTCAACCGTTTATATTGACTTCACCTGCAAAAAGTGGAAATAAAACACCCAAAACCCAAAATATATACAAAAACTAAAAACCCCAATTAGAAAAAAATAATTTACAAGTTTAAATTAAAAATCTATTTACAAACATACAAGGGTTTTGAAAAATAATATTTTGAGAAATACATTTTTTTATGGATATTTTCTTTGATAAATGGCTAAAAAATACTTTAGAAACCCAATGCACACTATAGCCTTAGTGAAGATTAAATCTACCACATAAATGTTCGGGAACCAAGCAAAGTTGGTTCCTACCCACAGTTTCTGAACTTGGAGACCAAGGACTAAAGTACCTACAAACACTATGTATCTATCTCAAGAATATTTTTTAATCATATGGTGAACCAAATCATCTAAGATTAGCCCAAAATTATCAATAGAATGATTTTATCTCCATCTAAAAAAAAACGGATCTTAGCATTTACCAACACAACATAGGAAAGCTTGTAGTTAATACATACCACAAATAAACGAACATGGAACACCTTGAATTGCACCCCAAAGTCTTTATTATGGTAGAAATAAAAGTTCCCAATGGGACAATAGTGTTACAAAAATGCTTCAACAACAATTTCTTAGCCAAAATTAGATGGCTAGAGACTGAAATGACTCTCTAATTTATAGATAAATCCTCCTAGTGGAAAAATAACAACCAGGGTTAAAATTATGAAATTACGGTCAAATTCCACTTTGGACAACTCATATAATGAAGATAATAATTGCAATAGATTCCTCATTTTTGAGAGGACCAAAATCAACCTAAAGATCACCTCATTTGGATAAACAGAAGTTTGTTTTTGAATTTAAATTCCCACTCATGTATATTGGATCAAGTCGTCCCTGTGCATATGAATAATTGGATAGGTAAGAATAAACATCAAGTGGACCCTCATGGATAAATACAAGATACCTCAAGCTCATTTGGACACATTATATCAAGCCATACTCTCTTCTCTTCTATTTTCTTGGTTCACATAGGTTTGGCAGAGAAAGTTCGTACAAGGGCCTAAAACTACACGGTTGAAGCTCGCACAAATATAGGGTGTCTGTTTCTCAGACGATGGCTGATAAATAAGAATTCTTGGCCTCGAACGCATACACAGAGTGGTAAAGGTTGCATATAGGAAGACTAAAACACTTTCACAGTAGCCTGAAGGGAGCGTCTAGAGTTTCTGAGGTAGATCGGGCAGTCTCGTCCCCAGACGCAAGCACGGAGAGTCAAGGGTGCTTCTGGGAAGCCTCATATGCTCACACAACAGCCTAAAGGGTGTGTATGGATGTTCGAGGGATATTTGAGTGTATTTGTACCCAAATGCACACATACAATTCACCAAGGAGCATCCAAGACTGCCATAGTCACTCACACAACTCTTCCTCCATGCGTATGTCACTAAAAGATGAAACTTCAGTACTCTGAAGAATCCACTCGGTGACAACATTTTTTAGCAGTAGGATACAAACAATTATAGTACATTACATTCCTCGGGATCATGGTTTTTAATACATGCATGTTTAGGTTCATTTCAAATATGTTCTAGTTTTTGTGAAGATATGGATCATTGTACTCTCTTTTGCTAAATCATTTGATGACCATCTATAAGAAGAAGAATTTGCAAGGGTTTTCCCCATAGTGGCCTTTACCCTGGTCTCTGACCAATCCTATTGTCTCTATATGTTGATGCTTTTCTTCTATTCTTCCTTTATGTTTTGTTGCATTGATGATGATTATATTTTTATTTCTACATAGTTGCATATGTTTATGAAGAAATTATGATGTAAATATGAATAATGTCACGATGTTAAGGGGTGAACTTAATGTGTTAATGAATAAATGAAATTATCAAAGCAAATAAAAATATATCCCTAATAAAATTTAACACGGTATCAGAGCTGGGATGAGGAAAATTCATGTAGATCACCCACATGGAGACACTTTTGATGGAATCAAGAAGAAGATGGTGGAGACCTAAAATAATTCTAGGGTATGAAGGAAAACCTAGGTAGTTACTTCATAAGGGTTTGATGGTTAGGGTTTGAGATAAACCCTGGTTTATGGCAAAGAATTGAGATATGATATATGAAACCCTAACATGGTCAAGTCAATATGTTCAAGCACTTATGATAAATTTAATGAAGCCCTAGATGGGATAATCTCTAGTAGGCTTGGTTGTTGATAAAGTTGTTTGAAGGAAACATTGTTATGTGGACTATGGATAGTAATGACACTTGAAGGTTGGTTCAAGATGGATAGGCCCTCATCTCTCATTGAAGATAATTGTTCCTTGAATTATGTTGTTTCTTTTTGTCTTTACTCTTTCTTAGACTTATGGATCTGATTATTGTGATTATTATTTTTTACCATTTCATATACTTCCTGCATGTATATTTGCGTACTTGTATGTTTCTAACGTCCTTGATGAGATGTGATAAGTGGATCCTTCTTGAGGATAATTTGATATGTATGAAAGAAAATATATATATGGAAAAGGTAAAGAGGCACCTGATGAAAAGGTGACAAGTACTACAAGCTGCCTATGTGAAGGTGCACGGGTATTCGAATACTACAAGGTATGCATGGTATACTATTTCAATGTTATGTTTCAGTTGTAATATTGAATGGAAATCTTATCCCTGTGGTATGTTGAGAATGTATCCTTATCAAATGCATCATGTGTGTATATGAAAGTGAATTGGATCCATGGTTCTTATGATGAAATGGTGCAACTAGTATTGAACTATTTTATCATGACGATCTTATTGATTCTATGAGGCTATTTACTGTTGATCTTGGATATAATGGTACTTTCATATATTGAGACACTGCAGTTGTACGATACTAGCCTTGGCTTGTGTTTGATACCTCCTTGTGAGGGAGGATGATTATGGTAACCTTTTGTGATTTATATGATTATTTATGTTCTAACATTATATTTAATTTGATGTCATGTATGAATAAGAGATAAATTCTACTAATACATGATGATTACATGATAAAAGTATGATTATATGAGTATGATGAAAGAAACAATGATCGAGGCCATTGAGCCAAGATCTTCCTCCCCTATTTGAGCTCTCAGGGTATGAAATTGAGATACAGGGCTCCTAGGGTGGAGGGAACTCTAGAAAATAGGGTATCACCCCTATCTGTTACCCATAGGATTGGAGTAGTAGCCCACACTATGTTGTTCTTTGCATAATATACCCCAGTTGGAATCATAGCCACAAGTTGGGCTTTTTGGGATTATCCCTCCTTGTCTGGCCAACGGTTGAGGAGGCTTGGGGGCATGAGAACATTACCTTTGGTAAGTCGGGTATATCTCCCAAGCTATTATTATTATATAGGTGTTCTACCACATGACTATTGAGGGTCATTGCTAGGAATATTGGTAGGTAATATGACGGGTTGAGTAGTAGATCCCCTATATCACCTATTGCCTGATATGGGGTCGTAGTAGTAGCTCCCCCATGAGATTTTGGGTTGAGTAGTAACTCCCCAATGTTTTTCCAAGTTGATATATGCTCCCTAATGATATTCTCTTAAATTTCTATATAGGTAGTAGCCTGCTGACTGATATTATCGGTAGTAGCCCATTGATAGATATTTTGGGTAGTAGCCCGTTGACAGATATTCCAAGTAGTAGCTCGTTGACGGATATTCCAAGTAGTAGCACGTTAATAGATATTCCAGGTAGTAGCACACTTATAGATATTTTGGATAGTAGCCCGCTGATAGAGATTCTGGGTTGTAGCTCGATGAATAAAGGGTGGCAGCTTAAGCTCCCCTCCAGTAACCAATTCTTCTTCTTTTAGATTCGATAATATTCAACATATGAGCAAGAACAATCAAGATAAGAAGGATTAATCAAGAGATTTACATTGATGATTTGAGATGATGAGATACTTGATATGGGATGTATGTCATGTTGATCGAAGGTTAAATATTGGTAGGTGGAATTCTCCCTAGTTGAGAGGTAGTGTTAAAATTATGAAACTGTAGTGAAATTCCACTTTGGATAACTCATATGATGAATATAATAATTGGAATAGATTTCCCTTTTTGATAGGAACAAAATTGACTTAAATATCACCTCATTTGGACAAGCAGAAGTTGGTTTTTGAATTTATGTTCCCACTCATGTATATCGGATCAGATCATCCCTATGCATATGTAAAATTGGACAGGTCGACCTCAACATCAAGTAGACCCTCATGGAAGCCTATAAATAGAAGATAAATCAATCTGATCTGGACACATTAGATCAAGTCATATTCTATTCTCTTCTATTGTCTTGGTTCACATAGGTCTTACGAATAAAGTTCACACAAGGGTCTGAAACTACACGGTTGAAGCTCGCACGAATCTAGGGTTTATGTTTCTTGGATGTTGGCTCATAACTAAGCATTATTGACCTCAAAGACATGTACAGAATGGTCAAGGATGTGTCTGGGAAGCCTCAGACACTCACACAGTAGCCTGAAGGGAGCATCTATGGTTTCTGAAGTAGAACGGGTAGTCAGGTCCTCAGATGCACACACATAGAGTCAAGGGTTTGTTTGGGAAGCCTCGTATTCTCACATAGTAACCTGAAGGGTGCCTCTGTGGGTTTGAGGTAGATCTGAGTGTATGTTTCCCCAGACGCCTGCATACAGTTCACTAGGGAGCAACCAGGACTGCCATAGTCACTTGCACAACTCCTCCTCCATGCGTCTGGGACTAAAATACGAAACTTCAGTACTCTAAATATTCCACTCAGTGGTAGAAGTATTCAAAAGTAGGCTACAGACAGTGATAGTACATTACAGTCCTCAGAATTAGGGTTTGAATACAAGCATGATTAGGTTCATTTCATTGATGTTCTAGTTGTTTTGAAGATATGAATCATTGTACTCTCTTTTGTTGAATAATTTTATGACCATATATAAGAAGAATAATTTGCAAGGGTTTTCCCCATAGTGGGTTTTTCCCTGGTCTTCGACCAATCCTGGTGTCTCTATATGTGCATGATTTTCTTCTATTTTTCCTTTATGTTCCGCTACATTGATGATGATGATATTTTTCTTTCTAGATAATTGCATATGTTGATGAATAATGATGTAAATTTTAATAATGTCATGACATTAAGGGGTGAACTTAATGTGTTAATGAAGAAATGAAACTATCAAATCAAAGAACAATATATCTCTAAGAAAATTTAACAGTTATTTTCCTTGATCCTTGTCAAGACAATCTCAGCCATCGAAAAATACTTGATCGTATTTTAATCTTAGTCGTTGAGTTTTTATTTTTGACGAATTTTCGAATTTATCATTTAATTCCATTTTTATTAGCTCAAAATGAATTATTTTGAGCTAATTTCCTCAAAAATTTGACTTTGACTTAACCACCAAGGTCCAAGGGTCCAATTTTTCCTGAAATATACAATATTCCCTTGGTGGAGGACCTCCAAAAATTAAATCTTTTAGGACCCGCAAATTTTTCCACTTGGATAATTAATTTTCCTAGACATTTTAATTTGAATCTAATTAATTAATTTTTTTGCTTAGGATTTATTTTTTCTTTTCCAGAAAATTTAATTAATTGAAACTTAAGGGGATTTAATGTTTTTTCCGCCCTCTAATATTTAACCATGGTGTCTAAGTATGAGTGACCATGCATTAAAATATTTTTTACATAAGATTTACAATTTCAACCCTCAAAGGGGGAATACCCATTCTACTTAGACCCTCAAAATACATACCCAATCTGTGACACAACATGATCTAGTAGACCAAGTGATTTGTAATAAAATAATTTATCCAACTAGCATAAATTATTCCCAAATCACTTTTACATAAGACTCGACTGAAATACTAGGACCCGCTTAAGACTTTGACGAAGAATTTCACCCTAACTTTGGGGTGAGGTTAGAGGGAAAAACTTTTCCAACCATTTGTTTTTAGAAACATGAAAGAGTCAGTGTGACGAAAAATCTCCTAGGATTGAACTCTAGCCAAAATAATAGGCTTACCTAGGTTTTTACATACATACATGGTCTTACTAGCATCATTTACATTACAAAACTCGCATAATGGGTTTATAAAGACCCATAAATTGTTGATAGATGATTCGATCATGTTGACAAAATTGATACTTCTTCTTCCTTAGAATTTTGACAAATATGAGTGCAACATCTCGTTCCATATGGAGACACGTTTCTTAAATGAAGTAATGTGAGAACCCAAAAATCATATATCTAAGAAAATAGAATTCCATCAAATAGATATCCATTCAAAATCGAAATCATCATGTATACATATTAAACTTCGTTGTCATAGTAAAATCTACTCTAACAAACTAAAACATAAGATTCATAACATAAATGCGTGAAATAAAACTATGAAATGAAAATTAGTAGGGTTACATATACTATACACACGATGCCCCATAGCATCATATATTTTGAAGATAGTACATATTGAGCATCTTCCGACACTCTAACAAGTTTGTGGGATGCTTCTCAGATGTTCCATGCTCGATCCTGCATATCAAAGGACTCTGTATTATCCGAATATCAAGTTTTTCCCGGTTATCAGATGCATCAAACCTCTTTCCTTTTATGTTTTTCTTTGTACATTTTCTCTTGATAGGATTCAATGTTGATTTTGATGTGATCGGTGTGTAACTTTCTATCTGATTTGGACAACGCTCATACGGAAAATTTGTAACATCCAAGACATTTATGACCTGCTCTACTTTATTTTCATGAACCTGAGTTGTTATGACTAGTGGGTAAACCTTGCAAGAATTAATGTAATCAATTACTTCTTGATAATAAGATGAAGGTTGCTTCTGCAAGTTGGGAGGCTCATAATCTAGATCCTTTGGTCTTGGTTGGAATTCTTGAACCTGTGATTTTTATATTATATGCTGCTTATTTTGAAGAATGCTTTTTTTTCTTATTATGGAATTCATTTGATTATAATGGCCATCCTTCATAGAATGTATTTATCTGGCATGATTCTCCTCCATATTATTCATCATATTCTGAAATGTGATCGTTTGATTATACTATGTAACTTCCATATTTTGTAACTTGTTCTAAAGAGCCATATGACTAGCTTTCATGTCCTTTATCACTTTATCATGATTTATTTGAATAGAAATCATTTCTTCCTTATGATTTTCTTCCATGGTGATCACATAACTTTACACGGTGGTCATTTGATTGAAGTGATTAAACTTTCATGATTTCTAGATCCTCGTCACACTTTTCTTCTATGGCCAATAATTTGGTATACATGGTTCTCATATCCTTGGTGTGATATGCCATTAATTTTCCTTGATTTAGTTCCATGTCTTTCATCATTTGAGTTAACTTATTGATTAGCTTCTCATCCTTTTCCTTTTCGTCGTTGATAACAATTCGAAAACTTGTCCCTGCCTTTCCACTGTCGCAGATTCATCTTGCAATGACACAAGAAAATTCATCATGAAATCTCTTGCAAGGTTTGAAATATGGCACATCATCTTGATATATTCATATGGTATTTGGGTCCTTCACATGACTGATCTCACCTCTTTGATCAGTGTTGGAGGCACAAGGTGATCCCCTTTGATTCCCATATTTGTCTTCAAAGGCCTCAAAAATTGATTTTAAGGAGTCAAAAGCTTCATCAGGGAACTCCCAAAACCAATCATGTGCATTGTCTTCTAATGAAAGAGAAAGAGTCGCATCTTGACATCCTCATGTTCACCATATGCACATCCACTGAAGTTTAACATATGAGGAACAAACTATGTAAGATGAACACAAGCAGTGACCGCACCATTACCCGTGAAAAAAGGAAAATTATCAAGGGTCTCTCGGAATATCATGAATAATGTTAGTGAACTAACAAGGGGAAAAAAAATCATCCATGATGACCTATTAAAGGGGAAAGGAACTAATGGACGTCATAGAGAGAGATCCTTGTTCAATAAAAATAAGAGATCCACAAGAAGTGAGCTTCTAGTAGAAATTATTGAAATAAATGAAAGAACTGGAGTCGCCACCTGAACATAAATATAACTCCAAGATCCAAAAGAAAAAAACCGAAAATTTAGACAGGTAGAAGCAGATGGATATCAGGGAGGGCTTCTTGTCTGAGAAATAATGAATGAATAAGTGGAGTCACCACCCAAATAGGAAACCAACCGAAATGTCCAGGTGCTAAAAGTGGAGGTAAACAAGATGAAAGGATTAGTGAAAGGAATAAAGATAAGGTGATGAAAAGATGAATAATGATGAAAGGAAGGCACCAAAAAAATTTGTCTTGATTGATGGGCTAATAGAATGGCAAAAAGTATTATAAGATTATGAAAATTGTCGTAAACCTCGGTAATGATCCAACTCGTCCCTAGCAACAATGCCAAAATATGTTGTGGTGTTGGCAGGACAATGAATGAAGGATGAAAGATCACAAGATGATATGATAAGAAACGATGTCGCAAGGAACAAGGACAAAAAAAATCTATCCCCGGAAATAGCACCAAAAAATTTTGTGGCGTTGTTGGGACAAGGAATGAAGGGAGATTGAAAAATTGTCATAAACCTCGAGAACGGAAAAATCTATCCCCGGCAATAGTGTTAAATAATGTTGTCGCCTAGATTATACAAGGACCGCGACAACCACTCAGGGTAGGGGATGTCACTCTGATCCCCACCCACTCCATTCTAGTTGTCTCCCAACAATAGGTTATGGGGGCTAGTCCCTATGGAAATGAGGCGAAGGAAAAAAATTGGGAACCAACTTGCTTGGGAGACACATATGAGTGGCCTAGCTACTCAATTAAAATTAGAAAAAAATAAAGTTTTAATTAGATTTAGAGATGAGACCAATGCCTTATGGAGTCACAATTCTTGCTTATTACAAATCAAAACCAAGTAATCGGATGGACACATGTTGCTTAATATGATGGACTATCCTATATCCTATGAAAATCCTAAGAAATAGGTGTGATGCATGGATGTTGATTAATTTTAGATTAAATGCCTAGTCTAAGTTGAACCTCTCCCTTAACTATTTTGAGAAACAATATTTTGAGTAGGTTGTGGGGTGGAATCCAATGGGAAGCAGGAAATATCCTGATTAATGATACCTCCTTCGGTGTTGCAAGGCCACTGTGTTAACCACTAAGAAGGGTTGAATCCCTCAAGCTAATTGAGAAAGGGTTTTCCTAAGAGTCTATCAACCAAGCTTATGCTTGGAGGTAACTTATTAATGCAAAATAATTCCTAGGATGTGTATGCAATGATGATGAGTGACATCCTTAGTTCAACATTGAATTTTTTAAGGACAAAGTACTTATAATTTAGATTTGATATTTGAACCAAGAAAATGTGTTATTCAACTCGGTGCCAATATTAAACCCACAAGATGCCAATTACTTGACATATTCAAATTAACAATCCTATGCCACAATTATAGATGATGCTCAAGATAAATCCACCAAAGTTTTAACACTTGAATAAGAGCATTCAATGCTTCATCTAGAAATGAGATCGAAAATGCGAGAGTGGCTTTAAACAATATTAGAAGATTTAGGGCTTGAGTTATTTAAGTTCCAAGTTAGAAAAATCTCAAAATAAGCAAGTGTTAAATTCCAAAATCAGCGATAGAGATTTCAAAGCTTATTAGTCTTGTGACAACGGTGAGAAAATTACTTCAAATCATGAAATTTCCCAAGCATATGAAATATAAAACTTTCCAATGGCTAGCAAATGTAAGTGTATGACTTTAGCACACTTTATGATGTAGTGTTCAGAAAATCACTTTCTTATTGTTCTAATAAGTAAATCATATCTAAAAGTGTGCTAAAGTCATACAACAATGATTTATTATTGCCACAATATACCCAAAATTTAGGAATAAGCTTGCCAAATAGAAAAGTTAGATTCTTAAACCTTTTATGACGCAAACTTCAAAATTATATCATATCTAATATACCTTGTTACAGTAGTAAGTAAACTAGCAAATTAGTGAGTTAGTGATGCTACAACAAGTGCCACACCAAGCGCAAAACTTGGCAGAAATTACCAAACTGAATAAAATAAAATATATATATATATATATATATAAGAACAACAACAATAATAATAATAAATAAAAATAAAAAAAAATAAAAAAATAAAAATAAATTATATATATATATATATATATATAAATTAAAAATTAAAAATTAAATAAATAAATAATTTTTGAGTCTTTTTAGGTGTATGATTCAGAAAATTACAGAATTCAGTGATTCACACAAAAACTTTCAGCAAGAAAAATGTTAGATCTAGGCTATATCCTAGATGCCCAAGTGGCCAAAATCTTAGAAAATATATTTTTTCAATTAGTAGGCTATTTTTACCAATTAGATTTAGTTTTGGGGCACTTATATCATTGTTATAATATAAAAGTTACAACATTAGCAAAATAGTGAGAAAACTAGGGTTTAGAGGGAAAACCCTAGGCCCAAGACCTTGAAGATCCTTTGGTCCAAATTTTCTAAAACTTTGAGATGAATTTGCCACCTAAAAAATACATATTTTGAGGCCAAAACCCTACAAAACCACCAAGTATTCAGTAAAAAAAAAATCATATATGGATTTAGGGAAACTAGGGCCAAAAAGTGTCAACACTAGGCCTAGTAGGGCTAGCGTTGAGGGTTAAGGGGGATAGGAGGCCAAATAAAGGTCAAAGGAGGAAGGACGAGAGAAATAAAATCCAACCCTGGAAGGAGAGAGGTCAAAATGGTTGGATGACTAGGGTTAGAGGGCCAAAAAGAGCCTTAAAGGCTACGACCAGCCTTTGAGGCAGTTGTTTGGGTCAAAAAGAAGGCAGTAAAGGCCTCCTAATTATCCGAATGAAAAGTGGCCTACACCCATGGTATTGTAAGTGAAAACTATCCATTATATTCATTCACCCATGGTATGTATCCACCCATGGTATTCATCCACACATGGAATTTACCCATGGTATTGTAAGTGGTATCTACCCATGGTATTGACCCATGGTATCCACCTATGGTATCTACTCATGGTATTGTAACTCAAAAAAAGGCTAAAAATAACAAGCCTCACTTTGTAAAAGGACAGATTTTCCACCACAATGTAGCTTCTACAATTATTATGTGTTTTAATAAAATGTTTCTTTGTGGTTTTATTTACTGTGATTTCTTCTCTCTTTTTCTCTAGCATTGTAATCTTGCGGATCTTGTCAGATCCATTTCAATTTTTTAGATATTGGGGGCCTCCCCCAAAGATTTGTATCAGTGGTATCAGTTTCAGGTTATGCCTCCATGGGAATGAGGGTTTGAAGCATATTTCAATTTCAATGTTTTGCAGCAATCTTCAACAAACTCCGTGAATTTTTTTGGGCGGAGAGTTTTCAAATCAAATCTAAAAAATTTGGTGAAAATTTTACCAAAAAAATACCAGCTCTGGATTCCTTGCGAAAAAATACCCAAATTCAAAAAAAAATCGGTCGAATTGGAGTTCCTATGAGGGAGATATCGCTGATTCAAAATTAGCAATGTTGTAGAAATTTTTCTAACGATAATTCGTGGACAACAACTTTCCTGTCATTTTTGCAGCTTTTAGTGTACAATTTCAGAGAAATGGTTATAGATCTGAGCTCCCCTTGAAAAATTACCCGATTTCAAAAAACAAATAGGTTGAATCGGAGTCCGGATGAGGGAATTATTACTTATTTAAAATCAGCTATTTTTTCAGAAATTTTGTGACAGTGGGATATTTCCAGCGCCAATATTAGAGTCTAGAGTCTCCAGATAGCGATTTCGAACACATGGAAAGATGCAGAATGATCATTTTATTTCCATAAACATGTTGTAGTAAATATTTTTAGTTATATTGACCGAGTTATGCCCATTTTAAATCTGGAGCAGTATTCGGAGGGGGTTCCTTTTGAAGACATGCCCTCCCACCCCGCTTTAGTAGGCACCTGCTTCACATTCATCAGTTTCAGCATAGCAATGTTCGGATTGGGTTATTTGGATACATGCCCTCCCACACCAAGATATGTAGGCACCTTCTACTTCATCAACAATTAACATCACGGTTATGGGTCAACCGCATAAAATCCTTCTCATCGAAGTCCATTTTCTAGGTCGTACACTATTAGTATCACAATTGGTCACAAGCATTACAAGGTATCTCTATCCTTGGATATTCATATTCCATGGTTCTGGGTCATCCAAAAACCCACACTTCATCGAATTCCATTTGCTAGGTCGCACACTATCAGTATCACAGTTGGTCACAAGCATTACAGGGTATCTCTATCCTCAGATCTTTGTTTATCACGGTTATGGGTTAACCACAGAAAACCCTTCTCTTCAGTGGATCTTCATATTCAACAAGGGCTTCTCAGGAGGGAACTTCACGCAATGGAGACCATTGCTTCTTAAGGAGGGAGGAATAATCTAAATGAAAAGTGGCCTACACCCATGGTATTCATCCTCCCATGGTATTTATCCACCCATGATGTTGTAAGTGACATCTATCCATGATATTCATTCACCCATGGTATGTATCCACCCATGGTATTCATCCACACATGGAATTTATCCATGGTATTGTAAGTGGTATCTACCCATGGTATTGACCCATGGTATCCACCTATGGTATCTACCCATGGTATTCTAACTCAAAAAAAAGGCTATAAATAACAAGCCTCACTTTGTAAAAGGACAGATTTTCCACCACAATGTAGCTTCTACAGTTATTCTCTGTTTTAATAAAAATTTTCTTTGTGGTTTTATTTATTGTGTGTTATTCTCTCTTTTTCTCTAGCATTGTAATCTTGCAGATCTTATCAGATCCATTTCAATTTTTTAGATCTTGGGGGCGTCCCCCCAAGATTCAAATCACCTAAGGCCATGACTATGCCTTCTAAGGCCTAAAGGCCCCAATGTTGGGCCTAGAAAGGGAGTCTTAGGCCCCTAAAGGGTACGATCTGTTGTAGGAAGGGTATAAAATATGACGTAGGGGAACAGGAGGATAACACAGGCCAAGAGGAGGAGGATCTTGGCCTTGGAGAGGTTGTATCTTGTCTCTAGAGTGTTGAAACTCCCAACCTTGACTTTAGAAAAAAATTCCTTTCAGATCTGAATTTTGCTACAAAAAATTCAATGGTTGGCCGTGCAAAAATTTCCAGAGAGTAGATCTTACCCTCAAGGGCCTAGATCTAGCTCTACTTCAGCCTCTTCTCTTGACTTCACCTGTAAAATTGCAAATAAAAGACCCAAAACCCTAAATATATACAAAATCTCAAAACCCCAATTAACAAAAATAATTTACAAGTTTATATTACAAATCTATTTGCAAATATAAAAATATACAAGTGCTTTGAAAAATAAATTTTTGAGAAATAATTTTTTTTTATAGATATTTTCTTTGATAAATGGCTAAAAAATACTTTAGAAACCTAATGCACACTATATCCTTAACAAAGATTAAATACACCACATAAATATTTTGGATCCAAGCAAAGTTGATGCACATAGTTTGTGAACATGGAGACCAAAGACTGAAGTACGTGCAAACACTATGTATTTATCTCAAGAAAATTTGTTAATCATATCGCGAAACAAATCATCTAAGATTAGCCCAAAACAATCAATACAATTAATTTATCTCCATCTAATGATAAATAGATATTATCATTTACCAGCACAACATAAGAAAACTCGTAGTCAGTGCATACCACAAATCAACGAACATGGAACACCTTGAATTGCACCCCAAAGTATTTATTATGATAGAAATAAAAGTTCCTAGTGGGACAATAGTGCTATACAAATGCTTCAACAATAATTTCTTAGCCAAAATTAGTTGGCTAGAGACTCAAATGACTCTCTAATTTATAGATAAATCCCCCAAGTGTAAAAATAACAACCAGTTGTCTTGATCCTTATCAAAATAATCTTGATCATTGAAAAATACTTGGTCATCTTTTAATCTTAGCCGTTTAATTTTTATTTTTGAGGAATTTTCGAATTTATCATTTAATTCCATTTTTATTAGCTCCAAATTAATTATTTTGAGCTATTTTCCTCAAAAAATTGACTTTGACTTAACCACCAAGGTCCAAGGGCCTAATTTTTCCCTTGGTGGAGGACCTTCAAAAATTGATTCTTTTAGGACCCATGAATTTTTCCACTTAGAGAATTAATTTTCCTAAGACATTTTAATTTTACTCTAATTAATTAACTTTTTTGTCTTAGGATTTATATTTTCTTTTGCCAAAAAAATTGATTAATTGAAACTTGAGGGGATTTAATGTTTTTTCCGCCCTCTGATATTTTAACCATGGTGTCTAAGTATGAGGGATCATGCATTAAAATATTTTTTACATAAGATTTACAATTTCAACCCTCAAAGGCGGAATACCTGTTTGGCTTAGACCCTCAAAATACATACCCAATCTGCGACACAACATGATCTAGTATACTAAGTGATTTTTCATAAAACAAATTATCCAACTAGCTTAAATTATTCCCAAATAACTTTTACAGTAGGACTTGACTAAGAATTTCACCCTAGCTTTGGGGTGAGATTGGAGGGAAAAAAATTTCGAACCATCTATGTTTAGAAACACAAATGAGTTAGTAAGACAAAAAAAATCCTAGGATGAAACTCTCCTCAAAATAATAGGCTTACCTAGGTTGTTACATACATGCATGGTCTTACTAGTATCATTTACATTACAACACTTGGAGAATGCATTTATAATGACACATAAACTGTTGATAGATGATCCAATCCCGTTGAAAAAATTTGTACTTATGCATCCTTGGAACTTTGACAAATATGAGTGAAAAAAGACCTCAACTAGAAAGAATGCTCTTTTAATGACATTTATCTCGATTTCTTCTAGTATTGTTGAAACCAAAGCTGCATTCACACATGTGAGTGGAGGTACCAAAAAACAAGGCTAGAACACTTCGATCTTCTTCTCCTTCAGTTCGTTGCTTCAAGAGACTTTCTTCCTTCCTTACTCGCACTTATTTCTTCTTTGAGGATGCTTGATTGATGCTTCTTCAAAAGAGGTCGAGTCCTCCTTTATATAGTTTTCTTATCCATGCATTTGGGCCGACTTGTCATCATGTCTAGGCCGAAATCTCCTTATAGATAGGTCTATAAATTATTTTGAAGGCTGACTAGTTGTGCACTTGTGACGAGGTCTTGGAGGGTCTTTTTCACTCTTACAATGAATCACGTGAATTTCCTTACAATATTTAACATGCCCCAAATGTATCTTTCATACATGACAATAACCTAGAATCTCTCAATGGGAAGTTGACCTAAAACAAAAATTCCTTGAACATGAAACCCATGCCTCATGTTCAACAATAATAAATTTATTTTTCTCATTAAATCAAATAAAAGCATGATTACATATGTCATTATGAAGACCAAACCTAGCTACATATTTCAACACTCTCTCTCAACTAGGGAGGTATTCATAATCCATACAAGGTACTTGGACATTCTCAATCTGAATAATTCTCATCAAAATATTCAAATTGGTAACCCATCTGTATAACGTCATATTATCCATCATTTTCGCATAGCAAGGCCTTGACTAACATCTCTATCTCTCCACAAGAATAGAGCACAATGTTTGCAATACCAATAATTTATAGACACCTTCATCATTGTCTCTCAAGGAACATACCCCACCCGGATTCAGTCAGGGTATGTCCTTTCAGGACTATTCTAATCTTGGATTCCTAGTCCTCAAATAATATCGGTCCTCTATGACTACTCTTATCTTGGATGCCCTACCACATCCTAAAATACCATTGGATGTCAAATTATTACCAAATCCTCCACTCTTTATTCCCAACTGAAGAAAATAATGGTGTGTCTATCTCTCCCTCTCAGCTAGGAAGGATATACCCATTCCTACGAAGGAATGTACCCATTCATATACAAGGAATGTACCTAAGCTCCCTCTTAACCAAGGACTTGCTTCCAGCGGCTCTCTAGGTGGATATTATGGGACAATCAGCTACTTGAAGGGCCCCTTCTTTCAATGTCAATGAATTTCATCTTATTTGATATGGAGCTTTCATATTTTTGGAATTATTCTTAGGGAATAGACCGTCCATCAATTTCATTCATGAATCATGTCAGTCATGTCATTCTTCCTTTCATTGGAGATGTGATCCATTAGTCTATATATGGCCTTCCTTCATACCTTTATGTTTCCTTTGGGATATTTCATCCTATCACATGAGTATAAGTTGTAGATGACATTAACAACTCTTCCTTTAGTAGCCCTGCATTATCCCATCCAGATATTGTTCAAAAATAAAGAATGAACATTAAATCAAAATTACCTTTGTGATTCTCTTTTCATCATGACATCTGCTTGTTGTAACATCAACATCCTACATACATATTGACACATCTCCAAAAATTTTAAATTTCAAGGGTCCTTTTCCTTTCGAAATTTCATCAGAGTCTTCATACCTTTTCCATGGATATGTCACGATCAATTCTTCTAGTCATTGGATTTTTATTTCCTTTGTTATCCGACCATAGTTGCATATTTCATGATCTTTCCTTACTTTCTTCACATATGGCTTCCTAGTAACTTCCATCCATAGTTCATTTATTTTTTTCAGCCACCTCATATTCCATATGACTAATTATTGTGTTGATTTCATCTATTCAATATGTGAATCATTCCTTTATGCATCCTTCCAAAGGAGGAGATCCCATTCTCTTGATCATGCTCATGAGGTGGATCATTTATTCATGTTATCTACAACTCTATGACATGACTCAATTTTACCAAATATACCCATACATACCTCATCTCTTCCTTTTGGTCAGCTGGAATTCCTTCAGACGCTTCCTTCATTGAAATAACTTCAATCACCTTGACATTATTCACTTCTTTTGACATCATACCATCATCCCATGAATCCCATACAAGGTGGAATTCTCAGGGAGACACTTTCTTCTTCTAGTAGGTGAACCTTCCAATGAATATTCCAACAGAGGATATTGATATTCCTCATCCTGCAAATGTTCCTTTTGAATAATGTATGATGAGCTATATACTAGATGAATTTCTTCTTCCCATAAGTACTACTTATGCTTCTAATGAGGTTACCAAGATTTGTATTCTTTTATAGGTGATTATCATATACTTCTATTTCAGCTATATTTCATGCTTCTTATGATGATGTCACGAGCTCTTGTTTCAATCGTATGCTTCTATGATGTCATATCCTAACATGATGCATCCTATCATGCTTCTAATTATTCCTACCATGATAGATATACTTTACAAAAGAAAACTTGAAACAAAAACTTGAAAAGAACTAGGTGAAGTAGATTATCTCAATCATAATAGAGATCCTTTACTTCCTCCTTATTGCATTTATTCTTTTCAACTTGTTCTACTTCTTCAGTGATATGGGCTTCTTCCCCTCAATTTTTTTTTTTTCATTCTTGAGATTTGGACAATCTCTCTTTTAGTTCCCATGTTCATGACAGCCATAGCTTTGGATTTTCGACATATTCTTCTTCTTTTCTTGAGGACCAAGCTTCCATTTTCTTCTATCCATGGAAACAAATGCTTGAGATTTCTCATTTTATCCCACATCAATTTTTTATTTTTAGCTTGGTTTCTTCAATTTTTCACAATCACCATAGTTCATTGAATGGAGTAGATTCCTTCTTCCCATAGATGCTTGATGTGAAGTTGCCCCATTCCTATGGTAGTGCATAGAGTACTATTGTATTCATTTCCTTGTTAAAAATTATTTCTCCCAAATCTTGGAGTTGGTATTTTATTTATGACACCATCATAAAGTATGAGGTTATTCCTTATTATTTTGATAACTTCATATTGTAGAGTTCTTTCCTTAACGAGATCACTTCTCATGCAGTAATTACGAGGAACAATTCTACAAGTTTGTCACATATTTTTTTTTTGTTTCTAATTTTGATACATAAGGAATGAGGGGATCCTTGATATATTCTATGAGAATCCTTTGATCCCTTACTTCCGATTGCATGTAATTTTCAAGTGCTTGAGCTTCTTCCTTTGTAGGTTTAGTGATTAATCCCTTAACATGTTCCACAACTTAATTTTCTATGAGGATCAAATCAATCCTCTTCTTCCATGCAAGAAAGTTTTATGACCAAACCAATTTGTTGCACTCCTTGCAAAAATAAAATTTGATAGATTTAGATGTGGAAATAAAGTTACTTACTTCTGAAGATACTCCTTGATGACAATAACTTCAACCTGCTACCTTCTTTAATTTGATGATGATATGGTAATAAAATATTTATTCTTGAATAATATGTCGTCTCTCAAAAGTGATCCTTAACCCAAATAGAGGGAGATCACCTTGAATCCTTGAGGATGATCTTAATTCCCTTGGATAATTAGGCTTCAAGGTGTTTCAATTTGTAGATCTCTTCAATTTGAGTAGAGGTAGGGTCTTATGAGGCCTTCTTCTTTGAGATTATGATGGAGCAAGGATCTCAAGAATGTTCCAAGTGTAGAAAACTTATTTGAACGAACTATGGTTTTGAATTCCTTCAATATTATGAATGCCCTTCATTATTTTCTAGTGCTTTGGTCCTCGAGTTCCTTTATTGAGTTTCCCTTCCTTGAATTTTCATCTTAGCTTTGATACCATGTTGATAAATCTTGTGGCAGAAATTTAGGCATTTCTCTTATAATGATAACTTCTTGTGAATACTTTTTACTTTTCTTAATTTGGTTCTTATTGATCTTGATTAATATTGTGTTTTAATCATCAAAAAAATACCAAAACATAAATAAAAATGAGACAAAGGACACAAGATATAGGTGATCAACTAGGGCCAAAACCTCTCCATTGAGAGTAAAACCCACAAAATTATTCTTCTTATAGAATCTTCAATTGACGATTTCCATGACCTAGACCCTTGACCAAGAACCTCTCTAAGAACATGTCACAATTATTCCTTGAACAACTCTTCTTCCTTGTAAGTTAACTTTGGTCAAAATGACTGCTAGACCTCAGTTTTCAACTTCTTTTCAAGTTTTAGTCTCTTACTACAGGTCGTAATTTTCAGCATGTTTGTAATCAAATAAATTCTACACATGTGAGGTGATTGGGGCATATTAGTGAGGCTCCTTTCCTTAGCTTTCCATAAACACTTCTTCTTGATACCTCAGCTAGCAAGAATTCTCTTTTTGTTACCTTTATCTCGTCTTCTTCTAGGATTGTTGAAACCCTACTACAGAAACCCTAGTTGTAGTCACATGTGTGAGTGGAGGGACCCAAAAACAAGGCTATAATACTTTGACCTTCTTCTCCTTATCTTTGCACTTCAAGATAATTTCTTCCTTCCTTACTCACACTTATTTATTCTTCTATGAAGCTTGATTGATGCTTCTTCAAGTGAGGTAGATTCCTCCTTTATATAGTCTTCTTTTCCATCAATTTGGGCTGAATTATCATCCTGTCTAGGCTGACATCTCCTTCTAGATAGGTCTATAGATTCTTTTGAAGGTTTACTTGTTGTACACTTGTGACAAGGTCTTGGAGGGTATTTTTTACTCTTACAATGACTCACAAGAATTTCCTTATAATACGTAACATGCCCCAAATGGGTCTTTCATACATGAAAATAACCTATAAGCTCCCAATGGGATATTGACCTAAAAATAAATTTCCTTGAACATCAAACCCATGCCTCAATATCAACAATAATAAATTTATTTTTCTCATTACATAAAATAAAATCATGATTACATATGTGATTATGAATACCAAACCTAGTTACATATTTCAACACTACCATGGTTAAGAGAAAAGGAAAATTTGGAAATTTTGGTCCTCAGAAAAATAAGAAGATCAATACGTCAAAGATCCAATACTATGGTTGTCGGGAATATGGGCATTACAAAAGATATTGTCCGAAAGTAAAAAAGGATTACAAGAGGAAAGAAAGAAATAAAGCTCATATCATCAAAGAAGTGGAAGAACCTCATGAGAATAAATACAAATGGGTAGATATTCACTATTAGGGTTTCCCCAATGCATGGCAAGGAGAAGTGGGAGGTGACAAGACGTCTACCATGGCAGTCAGGTTAAGGAACATTGTGTCAAGATGCATCGTAGTAGAATATGGCATCATATTGGAAGCATAAGATTAAAGAAAGATCTCATGTCATCATTATAAAAGCTTGAAAGGATAGTTGTAGTAGAAGTCTACATGGTTGTAGCAAGAAAAGGAATTAACACTTGGTAACCTCATTAAAATTATATGTAGTATTTATGGGAAAGGAAAGTCATCTAGAATGAAAGAAGGAACTAATGATACATCATATTTATGATAAAGCCGCATTTTTTGAATGAGAACAATCAAGATACTTTGTTGGAATATTCATTAGAAGGTTCACCCTTCTTTGGAAAAGCAAGTGTATCACTGAGAATTCCATCTTGTATGATGGTATGATGAAAAAAGAATTCACAGTTTAAAAAAAATGATGGTATGATGAAAAAATAAATCATCATGGTTAAAGAAATTTCAAGCAAGGAAAGGAAGCTTCCCAACAGAAGAAAAGAGGTATGTATTCATTTTTTATAATAATTCATGTCATCACATAGTTGCAGATAGCATGGGTAAATTCTCTACCTCATGAGCATGATCGAATAAAGGGGATCTCTTAATTTGGAAAAGATGTATGAAGGCATGGTTCACATATTGACAAGATGAAATCAACATAATATGTCCTCACATGGAATATGAGATGGTTGACAAAGATAATAGAATTATGTATGGAAGTTCTTGGAAATTAATATGTGAAGAAATAAAGAAGAGTTTGTGAAAGATGAAACCATGGTCACATAAGAAAAGGAATCAAAACCTGATGACTAGAAGGAACTAGTATGACATCTCCATGGATAAGGTATAGAGACACTGAAAAGGTCTGCAAAGAAAGGAAACCATTGAAATATGATTTCTTGGATATTTTCTTATGAATATGCAAGATGGGTATGTTGTGAGAAAGTATATTTCATGATGAAAGGCCTCTACAAAAGGTAATTTTGATTTGATGTTCATTTTTTGTTTCTTGAACAAAATCTGGATGGGTTAATGCAGGGCTACCGAAAAGGAGTTGTAGATGTCACCTACAACTTGCACTCATGTGGTTGAATGGAATATCCTGATGGAAACATTACATGGAAGAGGAATTTTTATGAGGAAACCCATAAGTGGACTAGAATATCACTTTCCAATGAAGAGAAGGATGACATGACTGACTTTATTTGTAAGGGAAATTGATGGATGGCTAATTCCTTGCAATATGAAGGCTCCATAAATATGAAATTCATGACATTAAATGGAGGATATCTACAAGAAGCAGAAGGTCCCATGATATCCACCAAAGAAGAGATAGGTGTTGCTGGAAACAAGTCCCTGGCTAAGAGGGCATTTGGAAACAAGTCCCTGGTTAAAGAGGGAGCCTAGAAGAAAGTCCCTGATTAAGAGGGAGCTTGGAAAATTCCCTAAATAAGAGGTAGCTTTAGTACATTCATTTTAATATGAATGGGTACATTCCTTTATAGGAATGGGTATATCCTCCCTAGTTGAGAGGGAGAGATAGACACATTATGCTTATCTTCAATTTGAGAAGAAATAATGGAGGATTGGGTAAGTATCTACCATTCAATACTATTTGAGGATGTGGTAGGTCATCCAAGATAATAATAGTAGTATGGGACCGATATTCCGTGAGGAATGGGAATCCAAGATAATAATAGTTATGGAAGGAAATACCATGTGAGCACCTGGGTGGGGTATGTTCCTTGAGATACAATGATGATGGTGTCTATAAATCATTGGTCTTTCCATCATTGTGCTATGATCTTGAGGAGAGATAGATTTGTTAGTAAATTACTTGCTATGTGACAATATTGGTTAATATGATGCTAAAAATATGGGTTACCATCCGACTCTTCTTATCATAATTCTTAAAATTAAAAATGTCAAAGTACCTTGTTTGGATTATGAATACCTCCCTAGTTAAGAGGGAGTGTTGAAATATGTAGCTAGGTTTGGTCTTCATAATGACATATGTAATCATGATTTTATGTATCTAATGTAAAAATAAAATAAATTCCTTATTGTTGTTCTTGAGGCATGGGTTTCATGCTCAAGGAAATTTATTTTATAGGTCAAGCACCCATTGAGTGCTTCTAGGTTTGTCATAAAGTCAATTGAGTCATTTTCATGTACTTAAGACCCATATGGGTATGTTACATATTGTAAATAAAATTATTTGAGTCAAAATTAGAGTCAAAAGACTCTACAAGACCTTGTCATGGTGAAAATACCAAGTCGCCCTACATGAAGGGACAATTTGGTCTAAACATAGGAATTCGTACCCCTCATAAGCCTATAAATAAGAAGGAATTCGAACTCATTTGTAGACTCACTCAAGAAAGTTTGATCGCCTAAAGATAAAAGATATTAAATGAAGAAGAAGAAGAAGAAGATTAAGATCAAATTTTTTGGGCCACTCTCTCTCTTTCATTAGGGTTTCTACAATTATTGGGCTAGACAAAATTCTCAAGTTGCATCGAAGTTGTGAAGTTTCATCAAAGTTGTGAAGTTGTAGCTAGATCGAAGTTGTGAAAGGTCAAATTTGTGAAATGTAAAAGTTGTGAAAGCTCGAAGTTGTGAATCTATTGGAGAGGTTGAATTTGTAGAAGAATATACTGGGCAGGTGGAAGTTGCAGAAGAATCTATTGGGCAAGTTGAATTTGCAAAAGAATATGCTAGAATTAAAGATTGTAGAAGTTTTTGGAAGCAAGGTGTGACTTGGTCTTGGAGGGTCTTGGTTAAGGGTCAAAGGTCTTGGAAATTTTCAATTAAAAATATATAAGAAGAGAAAGAACTCAGGTGGGTTTTCCTCTCAGTTGGATAGTTTTTGGCCCTCACTAATCACATATATCCTATGTCTTATTGTCTCACTGTTCTTTATGGTTTGATAGTTGTTTGATGATAGATAACACTAGTAATAATCAAGAGATAAAAGAACCTAATAAAGTTAAGTAAAAATATATCACAAGCAGTTAACAAAGTTCGAGAAATCACCTATCTTTACCTACCCCCTAGATTTCTCAACACTGATGGTATGTGGCATGCCATGTAGTTCTTCACAATTTGGAAGTTATTCATGTTTGAAGTTTGGAACCCAAATTAGTGGGGTAAAACCCCATAGGGTGGTGTCATGTTACACATATATCAATTATAATCATCAAATATGTAACTTAAGGGCTATACAACATTACCTATTGCATTCTGGAAAGTCATCTTAAGGAAGAATATTACACCTTTCTTTTCACCTAACAATAGGAGCCCTTCATCATTTACAAGAGAGAAATCCTTCCTCTTGCACCCATTGTCTAGAAATCCTTCCTTACATTTCACACAAGGCATGAATTGATTAAGTATTAATATCTAAACTTCTTATGAATCCCCTACTAATCTTCAATGGTTATCTTTTAAAGAATCCCCTTCTAGGCTTAGAAAAGGAGACACATTATACCTACAACTGTGGGATTTAACGCATAATCAAGTAAGGTTATTATTTGATATTTATGCCATCCTAAAAGAGCTACTAATGCATAAACGTGGGAGGAGTTAAGGTTTCCACTAAGGTTTATTCTTAAAAACCATTGGAACTAGTCTTGTGCTATAGAAGAGCGAGGGACAAAATTTCTCCCTTAAGTTTGTTTTATGGTTCATTGGATCAAAGGTACAGACCTCCAGTTTTGAATTAAGAAACAACCACAGAAACTCAGAATACTTTAACTTTCATTTGAAGAAGTGTGTTATGGTCTCTTTTTAGGATTCGAAATAGTGTTTTTCTTTTGATAGTTCGGTCTTGTATCCTTTTAGGTCTTAGATTGTTCAAGTTTCAGACCTGTTGTAAATGTCAATTTTTGTGTGGTTTTAGGGTTTGTAACATAGTCCTTAATTCCATTCCTTAGGTTTATTTTAGGTCTACCCTTATGTATGTTTAGTTCCTATAGTCTTAGGGTTGTTTTTGGCTTAGTTACTATGAGGTTGAAGATCAATGCTTTCAAGTGAAGGACAAAATCTCTAGGGAACAAAACCACAGAACAAAAAAGGTGATTTATCTTATCATCTTATTAAACAACCTTCTTGAATCACCTAGGTTTTGTGTAGGATTTTAATACCGTCGTGTTAATGTTTTGTGTCTTAGCCTCTTTCCTTTTGTAAGGTGTATTTGGAGGTTTTTTGTAGTGTTTATGCCTTCTGTTATGGCACAAATTATAGTCCTTTAGAGCTATTTTTAGGACAATTAAAAAGTTTGGGTAGGTCAACTAAGGATTGTATAAGGTATTCCTTTATGTCTAGTATAGTGTCATGAAAAGGAGAAAATTTTTAGGTTTTTTCTAGGATATGTATTAGGATTGACTTGCACAGGTTACCAAGTTGTAAAGGCGGCAAAAGTTTCAGATCGTCTAGGTTTTTTTTAAAGAGCAAGGTTTGAGATAAGTCTTGAACTCTATTAAAGATCTTTGTGGAAAAAAGCAAGTTCCAGGTAAGTATTAGTGTACGCCTCTTATTGTTGCATAAAATTTGTTATATGTCCCTTGTTGCAGGTGGAAGATTAGGTTAAGTACCTCAGGTATGTTTTATGTTTGGTATCGAAAACTTATTGTGGCACTAAGCCCTCTATTATAGGCACATGTAAGTGTTTTGGTTAAGGGGTGATATGTTTTATTTTCCTTTTGGGTATTGGGATTCATATTGGCACTAGTCTTTCTTGCAGGTACAATTGGTTGAAGACACCCAAGTTAAAGCAAACCCTTAGGAAGAATAGTTCAAGGTGTTGAAAATTTCAACTAGTGTCAGTATTCATAATTATTATGTAATGTATATGTCAAAAGAAAGAAAAATAAGTTTTATTATTAAATAAATTGACTTATTAAAGCATGGGACCTGTTAACACTTCAGGGTGGCAGGGTGGTTCTAGGGCGATTTGTGGCTCACTAGGGTGTTGGGGCATCCTTTCAACTGACTTATAATAAAACTATAGCCTTGGGGCGTCCTTCCAGTGGGAATTGGAGAAGAATACTTTTCTATATTTCTATGTAGTTGTAGCTTTCTTTTCGGTTGGGGCTTAATATTAAAGAACATATTAGAAAATCATTCGGTTAGTTTTTTACTGTAGGAGGTTTTCCACCTAAAAATATTGTGCTTATTGTCTCTATATTTTTTCATTATTGTTTACTAATTTTTGAATAATTATAATATTATTGAATAGTAAATAATTCTATGAAAAACTTAATTTAGTACTAATTGTAAGAAATAATGATTCACCCCCACCCCTCTCAATATTTCTAACAATTGATATCAAATCTGGTTCCTTCACTAGCAGTTTAACAATTGAAAGGAGATCATGGAGTATACCAAGAATAAAGTTCCTTTATTTAATTAATATCACTATGCACTATGGAGTGGAAGGATTAAAGTTCATTTACTTTCAAAAGGATATGAAGTTTTGAAAATAGTCGAACGGGGATATAAAGAAACAACAGAACAGTGTAAGAAAAATGCCGTATATGATGCCAAAGCCAAGGATATTATTATAAGTGGATTCAATCAACCTTTATATGTTAAGGTATTACGTTTTAAAACATCTAAGGAACTATGGGACGAGATTCAAAACATATATGAAGGAGACTCAAAGGTCAAGGAAGATAAACTTCAAATTTATAGAGCTCAATTTGAACAAATAAGGATGAAATAAGAAGAGAACATTGCAGCTTACTTTCAACATGTAGATGTAAAAAATTCCTTAGAAGGAAAAGGGGAACTATCATATAAAAATTTCATTGGTCGAAATGTCTTCAGAACTCTTCCAACAATTTTTAACGCTAAGGGTTTTGTCTTAGAATATAGATCAGACTTAACCAACCTTAGTATGGAAGAGCTACATGGGATATTTACAGCTTATGAAAAGAGGATTGAAGAGGAATATGGTTAATCTAATATATAAATTGAATTCACATCATCTAAGAAGACCAGGAAAAGCAAACAATTATTCAAATCCAGATTAGTAGTTGCAAAGAAGAGAAAGAAGAAGAAGAATTTTCAGATCAAGAATTTGCCAACCTTATGAGGAAGATGAAAAGAGGAATGGGTAAGTACAAAGGAAAATTTTCATTAGTATGTTTCAATTGTAGTGAGATTTATCATTTTGCAGATAATTTCCCTCATAATAATGAAGCATTTACAAAAGGAAAGAAGGGTCAAAGAAATTTCAACAAAAAGAAAGGGTTTAAGAAAATCTTATTCTCCAAGGAAGATAGTTCCTCATATGAAGAAGAGAGTGACAATGATGAAGAAAATAAACTAAGGGTATTATTTATGGCTAAGAAAAACAATAAGGAATCACCTAACAAAGAAGAAGATGAAGAAGAAGAAATTGTTGAAATCGAATTTAAAAATGAAGTCGTCAAATTTATAAAAGAACTCAAAGCAGAAAGGAAAAAATTCAATTATCCGAAAGCCAAATTGAAGGAAGTAAAATAACACGCCAAGTACCTCAACAAAAGGAATGAATAATAAATCATCAACCTCAAAGTATAATTATAAAAATCCAAAAGAATTGAAGAATCACTCACGAATGAGTTAAAAGAAAGAAATGAGGCAAGGGAAGAACTAGAAGTCAAAATAGTCTCTCTATGAAAAGAAGCAAAAGGGGGAAATGTTCTGCAAAATTTTGAAAATATATATAGAACCTTGGATGAGCTCATTAGAAATCAAAGGCTATATAGTGATAATACTAGGTTAGGATACCAGGAAATTGTCACAAAAAGCTCAAGCTCTTCTATGACAGGGAAATGCGAAGAACATAAATCATATGCTGAAATAGTTAAAGGGCACTTTAAGAAGGATGAAGACTTCCCAGCCAAACAAACCATTGAAGACTAGTAAGAAGGTACTTGGAGAACTACTCCACAATTAAGGCTTCCACATCCAAAGTATCAACCCATATTTAATGGTTTTTTTATTCATGTGGAAAATTTGGACATAGAGTTTCAAATTTTCAAGTGTATGGCAGAAACAAAAGAAACTTTGGAAGGTATTTCAACAAAAATTATCCCAGAAACTTGCAGAACAATTGCAAGAAAAACTACAACATGTTTGTTCATTTAAGTAATGAAGTAGAGTTCCGTAGATGCAACGATTTGGAAATTTGGCTAAATATTACAGGTTAACCATTCCTCCAAGAGAATCGCAACAAAATCAAAATATTCAAGTCTAGAAGAAGAAAAGTGAAAGATGTGCTCTTGACCTAAAAGCTCAAAGAAAAAATAATGTTTGGTACGTCAAAAGCGGTTTCTTAACACACATGACAGGATATAGGAATAAATTTTTATCTTTGAAAGAAGGAAAATATGGAACAATATCTTTTGAAAATGACGGATCTACAAATGTTATAGGAATATTCATTGTCAAGCTTGGAAGAAATGATGTTATAGCAAAGGATGTGCTTCTTGTTGAAAATCCGAATCAAATTCTTCTAAGTGTATGTCAAATGTGTGATCAAGGAAATGTGATGTTATTCGGCTCAAAGAAATTTGAAATAAGAAGAGAAAAATCTGGCCAACTAGTGCCTACTGCAACTAGAACTCCAAATGACATATACACTTTGGATGGTGTTGTTAAAGGATGTTTCTTGGAAAAATAAGATGAGAGTTGGATTTGGAATAGAGGGATGGGACATATAAACTTTTATTACCTTGTTATAATCATCAAAGAGGAAGTCGTGAAAGAAATTCCATCGATTTCAACCAACCAACGCTATATGTGAACACTACAGGCATGGAAAACATACAAAATTTGAATTCAAGATGAAAGAAAAATCCACATCAAAACCATTGGAATTAATACATATTGATATATGTGCACCAATGAAGACTAAAGGATTGAATGGTGAATTTTATTTTATGTTAATGATTGATTATTATACCAGGATGATGGTAGTTAGCTTTTTGAAGAAAATTTTTGAAGCATTTGAATGTTTCAATATCTACAAGGAAATGGTTGAGAATGAAATTGATTTTAATATTAAATTTTTAAGATCCGACAATGGCGGAGAATTAACTTCCAAATCATTTCAGTATTGATGTGAAGAACATGGAATAAAAAGGTAGTACTCAAAAGATATAACACCAAAACAAAATGGAGTTGTCGAAAGGAAGAATAGAACACTACAAGAAATGGCCAGAACAATGTTGAATGATTCAAAATTGGATGAAAACTTTTGGGTTCAGTAAGTTGATAAGGCAGTATATATTTTGAACAGAGGTTTTCTTAGAAGCAATTGTGATATGACTCCATACGAACTATGGAGAGGAATACCAGCAAATCTCAAACATTTTAGGGTATTTGGAAACAAATGCTACATTAAAAGGGAAGATAAAAAAACAGGAAAATTTGATTCTCAAGTATATGAAGGCATTTTTTTTGTCTATTCACACAAAATAAAATAGCATAGATGTTACAATCAGAGTCTTAACTGAATAGTTGAAGGCATAAATGTAAAATATAATGAATATTGTGGCCAAAATATTGAACAAGAAATATCTTCTTCAATTAAATTAGAGATACAAGAAACAAAAGCAGAAAGTGTCAAAGAAGAAGTCCCAAATAAATCACAATCGAATAAGGAAACAACTACCAACAAAGAAGAGACAAGAGATGAACATCTAATTGAAAAACAAGCACCCTTGAAGACCCCTAAAGAATGGTATCAAAATAATAATCCTTCAAATTATATCTTGGGGATCTCAATGAAGGCTTTGGAACCAGAAGAAATCAACATCTTTGTGTACCACAACAAGACATATTTCTCTCTTAGCTACATTTGACCCAAAAAATTTTGAAGAATCCAGTCAAGATTAACATTGGGTAGCTACTATGAATGAAGAGTTCGATCAAATTGAGAATAATGATACTTGGTAATTAGTTCCCTGACCAAAGGATAAAACTTTCATTGGCATAAAATAGGTTTTCAGGAACAAGTTGAATGAGGATGGATAGGTTACTAGGAATAAAGCAAGCATGGTTTGTAAATGATATACATATGTTGAAGGAATCGATTTTGAAGAGACATTTTCTCTTGTTGCAAGAATGGAAGTTATCAGTATGTTCTTGTCTTATCCATGTTCAAGGAAGATCAAAATATATCAAATAGATGTGAAATCAACCTTTATAAATGGTGAATTAGAAGAAGAGGCAGATATAGAACAACCTGAAGGATTTGTTCTCTCTAACAAAAAAATTTATGTTTGTAGGTTAAAGAAGGTGTTGTATGGTCTCAAACAAACACCCAAAGCTTGGTATGTTCATCTTAATAGGCATTTACAAAAACAAGGATTCAAAAAAGGAAGTGTTGATAGCAACCTTTATGTAAGGGTTGAACATGATAGTCTGATAATTATTGAAGTGTGTGTGGATGATATAATCTTTGGAAGCGATGATGATAGGTTAAGAACAAAATTTGCAGTAGATAAGAAAATTTAGTTCCAGATGTCATTAATTGGTGAGTTAACATACTTTTTGGGACTTCATATATCTCAGCAAGAAAATGGGATATTTATCTGTCAAACTAAATATATCAAGGAAATATTAAAAATATTTCATATGGAAGACTGCAAGATAGTTCTCACCCCAATGGTGATAGGTTACAATTTGAGTATGAATGACTCATCCAAAGATCCAGATCAGAGGATATATAGATCTATGATTGGAAGCCTCTTGTATTTTAGAACAAACTTGATGTAGGTAGTTGGACAGGTAGCATGATTCCAAGAAGCACCAAAATAATCCCACGTCATTGCAGTGAAAAGGATCTTTCGATAACTTAAGGGAACAAGATAATATGGACTATGGATCCTAAAGGAAATAAATTAACCATTTTCCCTTATACCTATGTTGATTGGGCGGGAAATGTTGACGACCGTAAAATTACTAGTGGAGAAGCTTTCTATCTAGGTCCTTGCCTTGTTTCGTGGTCAAGCAAGAAGCAATATTCAATCTCCTTATCCACAATGGAAGCAAAATGCATAGCAGCAGCAACTTGTTGTATGCAGGTCGTCTAGATGTAACAAATCTTGCAGGATATTCAAGTGAAGTTTGATGTGTTGAAAATTGTAACTAGTGTCAGTCTTCATAATTTTATTTGAGTCGTGATGTAATTTATTCATCAAAAGAAAGAAAAAGAAAATTGTTTTGACTAAATAAAGCATGTATTTCATGCTTGGGTCAACGTTCAATAGGTCAAAGCACCCATTGAGTTCTCTAGGATATTTTTTAAGTCAAAGTCAAATTTATTATGTAAGAAACCCTTCTTGGGTTCATGGTATCAAAGATAGAAATCTATTTTTTCATGTCAAAACCTCCTCCATCAAGTCACCTTGTTAGTCGGCCTTGTTGCACCTATTTTGTCACAAGTCCAAGGAATAAGTTCTGCAATTTTTTTCAATGTTCAAAATCGTCATCCAGCCAAATATTATATCATTGTAAACCCAAGTTCTGCAAATTTTAATGTAAATGATGCTAGTACGATCAATTAATTATGTAACAACACCTAGGTAAGCCTTTGATTTTGGCGACGAATTTCATCCTAGGAGGTTTCTTAACCTCACTGCGTTATGTGTGTTTTTAAACACAAATAATCAGCATAGTTTTTCCTCTAGGTTAAACCCCAATGTTAGGGTGGATTTTATTGACAAAGTCTTAGGATAGTCCTAGTGTTATATCGAGTCTTTGTAAAAGTGGTTTGGGAATAATTTAAGTTATTTGGATAAATTATTTTATTACAAATCACTTGGTCTACTAGATCATATTGTGTCACATAATTGGGTAAATATTATGAGGGGTTATAACGAATGGGTATTCCCCCTTTGAGGGTTGAATTCGTAATATCTAATGTAAAAATATTTTAGTGCATGGTCCCTCATAATCAAACACCATGGCTAAAATATTTGAGGGTGAAAAAAATAAGTAATCCTCTATTGTGTCAATTAATTGATTTTTATGGAAAAATTAAAATTAAATTATAAGCCAGAAAATTAATTAATTTAGAGTCAAAAATTTAAATTTAGAGAAATTAATTTCTCCAAGTGGAAAATGAACAAAAAAATCATGTATCAAAAGGAAGTTAATTTTTGGAGGTCCCCCACCAGGAAAAAATGGTTTTTTAAAGGAAAGTTAAGCCCTTGGACCTTGGTGGTTAAGTCAAAGTCAAATTTTTGAGGAAATTAATCCAAAAAAATAATTTTTGGATTAATAAAAAATGATTGTTATGAGAAATTAGAAATTTACTCAAAAATAAATATTTTCGATGGCAGAGATTAAAATATGATAAAATATTTATCAACGATCGAGATTATTCTGACGGAGATCAAGTCAACTAGCCTTTATTTTCCACTTGGAGGATTTATCTATAAATTAGAAGCCATGTTGTTTCTCAAGTCATGATGATGACTCTAGTTCTAGATTGATGTAAATTTTTAATGCTGGTGTTGAGCCATTGTTTTGTTGGGAATGTTTGAATACCATAATAAAACACTTTGGGGTTTAGTTCATGGTTTCTTTGTCTCATTTCTCTATGGTATGTTCTAGTCATGTGATAATCATATATTATGCTTCAGTGATATATAAATTGTTATTTATTTGTCAATGATAAGAAAAATCTATTGGTAAATTTTGGATTTATCTTAGGTGATCCAATTCATTATATGATCTATCCATTTTTCTTGAGAAATGTTATAGAGATCTGCAGGTACACTAGCCCTTGGGCTCCAACTTCACAGACTATGGGCACGAGCTCCTAGTTGTGGGGGAGTGGGTCCCCCCCTTCGAATTTCTTCCGGAGCACACTCCGAGCGAGAGCGAATCGAGAGTGACCCGGGATCTTGCTCCTGAAATTCGCTCTTGTCGCGCTCCTGTAAAAAAAAAAATCGCTTCCTGGTTTTTTCACAAAAAAATTGTCCCTAAGATGTTCTGACATTCTCCTTTATCTTTCATTTTCATCCTTTTACACAATTTTTTAACATTACCATGAAATGACTCAAGATGTTTGAAATCGGTTCCAACCTCATTGGATTTCATACGGAGAAAGTATAATTTCATATCTCACTCAAAATCCAGCAGAGTTTTCAGTTTTTTAGGATTTCACCCAGGATGGGGGGGATTGCAATGTTTCCACTGGAATTTTTCATGTACTAGGGTATGGGGCTCATATTGAATCAAGTGCACCAACCCCTCTATGTACCTTGATGTTAGTGACATTGGTTTTCGAACTACTCTATCATGACCCCACTAAAAATGTACCCATCACTCAAACAGAATCTTGACTTGACATGCTCCATTTTTTCTATCTTATCTTAATAGCTTAGAGGGTGATATTAATGACAAAGATCCCAATATAGGCAATTATTTTGATGATATGTAACTATTTGTTGTAGCATGATTTTTTTTATGCTAGAGGAAATCTAGAGCCTATTTGTTTATGTATTTTCAGTTCAGAGGTGGATTACACTCTATGTTATTTTGGTTATGTCCACCCTTACATGCTATATAAATGAGAACCTGTAATTTGTGGATTTTGTTGATGAATATTAGAACTTCTAGATGATTGATGTTATATGGTTTAATCCATGTTTTCTGTTTTTTATATCTAATTCATCACTCTACATGATTTTGTTGACATATATGCATCAAAATATATAAAAATATATATTATAAAAATTCACTCCCGACTTGGGGGCTTTTGAAAATATCGCTCCTTGCTCCTGCTTCTAAATAACCTTGCACGGGCTAACCTTGTTTGGGCTCTTGTAAATTTATATGATTTTCTTATGTCGCTAAAGGTTGTGGTTAATGCTCTATCTTTATAAATACTTTGAGCCATTGCCATTATTTAAAAAATTATTTCTCAACAAAAAACATTTTACAAGCATTGTATATTTGTACATAATTTTGTAAAATATTTTTGTATCCCTTGTTTTGCAGAAATTGTGTTTTGGGGTTTTATTTTGAATTATGTATAAATTGGGGTTTTGGGAAATTTTATTTTCATTTGTGCAGGTGAGCTTCAAAGTTGATCAAGAAAATTTTGTTGGGGTTTGGAACTAGATCTGTAAGATCGTGTACCCATTTAATTTGCAAGGCCGGCATCAAACAAATTTTGTGGTGAATTTGGGTAATTTTGAAGATGTGAAGTGAAATTTGATTTTGCAGGGGCTTGAATATTTTTTGGGTCTTCTAGGCCTAGCATTGATCCCCCTATCCCTAATCGCAAAACTCCTTCCCTCTTTGGTTGAGTTGCGAGCCTAATTCGACCTATTTTCCCTTGTAGTGGACCCCATTACCCTTGTCGTTAGCCTTACAGGAATATTTCCCTTGGTCACGGGCCTCCAAGGGCCTCATCCTACCTACTTTTCCCTTGTCATGGGCTTGGGGATCACCTTAACGCCCTCAGCCTCCCTCTAAACCCTGTTTCACACCCTCTTCTCCTCCTGGGCCCTCCTATGTTGCTTCCTTCCTTGAAATTGCAAGCCCTAAGGGTCTCTTCAAGCCTTAGTGTATTCCTTAAGTCCATAATTTCCCTAGCCACATGCCTACTAGACCTTGCAGCCCCTCTCTATCCCTAACACTAGCCCTTTAGGGCCTAGCATTGCCCTTTTCCTAGCCTCCCTTACCCTATTTAGCCATTCATTGGAGTATCATTTGATTTTTTCGCTAATATTGTTTGTTTTGCAGATATTTGGACCAAATTTTTGTGATTGCAGGTGGTTGTTTCACTAAAGGAATTTTGGGAAAGCTAGTGTGTCATCTCCAAGGCCTAAAGTCCAATTGGTTTTCTCTCTCACTATTTTACTTATAGTTCTATATTAAATTGATAATAGTGGTAAAAATATCATTTATATGTCCTAAAATTCACTAATAAGTCACCCGAATTCATCAACAACTCATTGAATAAAATAGGTATAAATTGTTTGGCTCATTTCATGATTTATTGTTGACTGTCATAAGCATACTAAGCTCTGATATAAAACAGTGACATGAGAATCTTCTCATTTTTTGCATTTAGTTTTAATTGCTCATCTAAATCAAGAGGAAGTGATAATTTTGGGACTATTTTGGCATATTTGGAATTAGTTAACTCGTTGTTGTTATAAAAAAATATTTTTCTCATGATAATTGAAACATAAGTTACATAAGGATTCTTGAATTGGTTAATAGCATAGCTAGCATTGGTGACGTTGAAATTTGAAGTGTATTTACTATTGTTCTAGTTCCTACATCGCCTCTATAGTTTAAGAGATCTAATGTTGTGTTCATAATCTGGTTCACTCATATAAACACATAATCCTAAGATATAACATCTGGTTGAATGGTTTACATTTCTTAAGATGGTATTACCTAACTGATCAAATTGAACTTGGGAATATTCAATTTTTATTTTACGATTAGCATTGAATATCTAATTTGTATGCATAAGATTGGCATTGTGAGATAATTGATTGACATAACTTGGAGAATTTCTAATTGTGTAAGGAAAATTAATCATCCAATTTTGTATCTTTTAAGAAATTGTCACTAATATCCTTCTCATTGTCTCACATAGGTGTTGATAAGAACCTTGGTCAATTTTTCTTGGTGATAAGTGCTCTAGTCTATTTTACTTGCCATCATTGTCACTATTGTTTCATGGTTAAGATCTATTGTTGATGACAAATTCTTGGCATATTGGTTAATTAATTTTAAGAGCACCTATCTTATTTTCAAAATTTATACTTGGGAATTTGTCTCTTGGTATATTGTTACATCTTGTATAGGATTGTATTTTCATTCATTGATTAAGTACTCTTTTTCATAAGATTAACTGTAACTAAGTACTTAAAGGATCGTAAACAATCTAACTCAATATCACTCATTCTAAGCCTAGCCTTACATTTAACCAATTTACCTCCAAGCATAGGCTTGGTTGATAGAATGATAGGAACACCCTTTATCTCTTGTTGTGAATGCTAGACCCTCTCTAGTGGTTAAAATAGTGACCTTGCAATCGTCAGAGCCACAGTATCTATAGCACCAGAGGCACCGGGAACATTAGATTTCAAGGGGAGGTATCGTTAACCAAGTCTTTTCTTGCTTCACCTTGACTTCTCTCTACCACTTACTTTTGAGACTAGCCTAAAAATAGATAAGGATCAATGGGTGTATTTAGTTAGGCATAGAATTAAAATAAATTGATATTCTGCATTTCACATTGATTTTAGATCTTGCACCTCATATAGGATAGCTAAGCATTTAAGTAGGGATTTTTCATTCAATCACCTAGTTTTCAATTGATCTAAAGCAATTAGTTGACTCCATAAGGCACTGATCCCATAAATAATTCAATCTAATCCTTTTAACTTGCTATAATCAACTAAGTGGATAATTCATGCAATCGTGTCTCTTGGACTTGTTGGCTTCCAATGAGTCTTTCATTCTCTCATTTCATAGGGACTACCCTCCATAGCCTGTTGTTGGGATACAACCAGAACAAAGAGGTCAAGGATCAGAGTGATATCCCCCAACCTAAGTCATTGTCACACCATTTCTGTACAATCTGGGCGACAATAGGCCTCAAAATTAATCATCTACAAGTCGGCTTCCACTATTACTTATGTCGGCTCAATATATAGGCAGCAACGACTATATATACCCAAGTGAAATCGGCCCATGATAAATAATTCAAGGTATTCATATGGATTAAATACAGTAAGGTTAAGTGCATTACAGGACGTGAAATTTTGGGTTATCAAAGTAATTCATATCATCTTTATAACGACGAAGAAATGGGAATGGAGTATCACATCATTGCAGGACTGAAATATTGAAAGTATGAGGTATCACGGTATTGGAGGACCGAAGTATTACAGGACTGAGGCATCACATCATTTTGGAACTAAATGTTGAGTATAGGACTGAGGAATGAAGTTTTGAATACAGGACTCGGGACTGAAGCATGATATCACTACAAGATCAAAGCATGATATGATTACAAAACCAAAACATGGTATAACTATAGGACCGAAGTTACCTATGATCACAGGACTGAAATAATATTTGAATGTAGAAGTTATATGAATACAAAGAAGGATGAACATATCGATGAACTAATTGTTGACTCATGGAGAAATGGACTAGCAGATATATTATTTTTTAGCAAGGCTAACTTGATGGATGGAAGGTGTTCTTGGTTTAGGTGTCAAGGGTCTTGGTCTATCTCATCTTAATTTACTAATGAAGAGCTTGGACTGGGTTTGCCCCTAGAGCGGGGTTTCAACCTAGTTGTGTGCCTACATTGTGTGTCCCTTATCGTGATCTTCACTTACTTGTAATTTTTCTTGATGAAATAAACATAATAAAGTATAAGAAAAACTAATAAGAAGAAAAGAGAAATCACAAGCAAATGGAAAAGTCTAAGAGAAATCTATCTAAAGAATATAATCACCATGGTGCCATTTATTTCTCACATGATGATCCCATTTTGATATTTTTTGACAACATGAGTGTTATTAGTATCGCCAAGAATCTTTTCATGCACTCAAAGACAAAATACATTCTGATCAAATACCATTTTTTTAGAGAAAAAGTTGCAGAAAATAACAACAGAGTAGAATATATTGGGACAAAAGAACAAATTGTTGACATCTTCACTAAACCATTGTCATGTGAGACATTTGAGTATCTTTGCCAAAAACTTGTTATTACCCCAAGTTCCCATGAGATTTTTATTTTATCTCTTCAAGTATATATTGGAAGTTAAGGTAGGTTACATTTCAGCAAGAGAGGGAAGTTGTCAAGGGATTTACCCTTTGCCATTGATTTCAAATGGGGAGAGAAATAATTAATAAGGTTAGAAGCATGATGCCAGGGGGAGTTATGATCATAGGGGGAGTACTTTTGTTTCCATCAATGCCAAAAGGGATAAATTTTTAATAGGTGGTTGTCATTTATTTCAAACCAAGAAGCACCAAGAGTTACCCCAATCTTCGTCAGTAAAATTAGCATGGAAAACTATGGCTTATCGCATCCAAATTACCCTATTTGGTTTCTCCTCGGAAAGATATTTCCGATGATATGTGGCATGCCATGTAGTTCTTCACAATTTTAAATTTATTCATGTTTTAAGTTTGGGACCCAAATCAGTGGGCTAAAACCCCATAGGGAGGTGTCATGTCTCACATATATTGGTTATAATCATTAAATATGTATCTTAAGGGATATAAAAGGTTACCTATTACATTCAATGGACAATTCATCTTAAGGAATAATAGTGCACCTTTCTTTTCACCTAACAAGAGGACCCCTTCATCATTTACAAGATAGAAATCCTTACTCTTCCACCCAATATCTAGTGGTCCTTCCTTAAATTGCACAAGGCATGAATTTATTAAGACTTAATATCTTAACTTCTTATGAATCCCCTCCTAATATCCAATGGTTATCTTTCAAAGGAGCCCCTTCTAGGCTTATAAAATGAGACTTATTATACCAACAACTATGGGCTTTAATGCATAATCAAGTAAGGTTATTCTTTGAAATTTTGGCCATCCTACAAGAGCTACTAACACAAAATCGTAGAAGGAGTTAAGGTTTCCATTAAGGTATGTTCTTAAAAAAAATTGGAACTAGTCTTGTGCTACAAAAGAGCAAGGTACAAAATTCCTCCATTTTATTTGTATTATGGTTCATTGGAGCGAAGGTATAGACCTGTAGTTTTGAATTAAGAAGCAACCATATAACCTCGACATACTTTAACTGTCATTTGAAGAAGTGTTTTCTGCTCTCTATTTAGGATTCAGACCTGTGTCTTTCTTTTGATAATTTGGTATTGTATCCTTTTAGGTCTTATATTGTCCAGGTTTTGTACCTATTGTAAATGTCAATTTTTGTGTGGTTTTAGGGCTTGTAGCATAGTCCTTAGGTCCATTCCTTAAGTTTGTTTTAGGCTTTTCCTTAGGTCTAGTTAGGTCTTACCTTTAGTCTTAGGGTTTTTTGTGGCTTAGTTACTACAAGGCTTAAGACCGATACTTTCAAGTGAAGGACGACCCCTCTAGGGTACAAAATCACAGAAAAGAAAAGGTAATTTCTCTTATCGTCTTATTAAACAACCTTCTTGACTCACCTCGGTTCTATGTAAAATTTTAAGACCATTGTGTTAATGTTTTCTGTCTTAGTCGCTTTCCTTTGGTAAGGTGTATGTGGAGCTTTGTTGTAGTGTTTAGGCCTTTTGTTAGGGCACAAATTATAGTCCTTTAGATCTATTTACGTTGTACGGAATTCCTCTCAGAAGAACTCCCCTAGATTTCTACTTTGCCCCATTGGGCATCGTTCAATCAATGTTAGACGGATGAAAATTTTTCACCTGTTGGATTCCACCATAAACTTGAACTGGATTATCAACCGCCTGAACTGTCAACCGCTTAAACTGTATTCCTTTATTTCCATCGCCTACATTCCTTCCACCTAAACTGAGGTCATTGATCATCCTCGTCATTGATGGGGCACCAATGGACGAGTTTTGGATGATTTCATTCCATGTATGTTGTTTCATGTAATCTACCATGATACATTAATTACTTTAGGTGATCGAATATAAATGTCTCAAGTGCAAACCAGACCTGTGGTTGAATTCTATGGCGATGATTTCGTTAGTGAGACAGTACAAAATGGCATATACATCATGGTAAGTAGGTTTAATTCATATTTTCTCATTATATTTCTTTATACTGTTTTGCATTCATGTTCTTATTATTACACTTTTTTAACAAATTCACATGATCAGGTTATAACGGATGTTGACACTCTAGGTGGCGAATCTATTTCTGAAAAACAAGGCAAGGAATCCATCCAATTTAATCATAGCATCATTTTTTACATTGTGTAGGTTATGTGCGGGAAATGATATTGGTGACGAACATGTAGACATAGGGAACATGGTTATTGTTGGAGAACAGTAATTTCAACCAACCCTGCCGACAAAATTTAATGCAGAAGATGTCTAGGTGTTTCTCGAGACTTCTTAGCTTCAAGAAGAAGCTATGGCCACCGATATTCCATAATCCAAAAGCTTCTATGATTTGTATACATATATGTTCCTAGTAATGCAAATAACAAGTCAAGGTCGTGTGTTAAGCTGCGTTCTCTAATATGGTATCAGAGCTCCTTCATTGGAGTCGTTCTGATTCTGTCATGGTATCAAAGCTCCTTCATTGGAGTCGTTATGATTCTTTCATGGTATCAGAGCAGATGGTTTTGGCTTGGTGAGTGTTTGCAGGGGTGAGTGCTTGTCGTTGTTTATGTTGTGAGGAGTTGTGTGCTCAGTGAGAGCTAAGTGCTCGGTGAGGGAGCAGTGTTCTTTTGCTCGATTGTGTGAGGAGCTGTGTGCTCAGTGTTTTTTAAAGAGCCGAGGGTTCGGCTTATGGGCTCTGTGGTATGAAGCACAAGGCGAGGTCTTTGAGCGGTCTGTATGAATGATCGTTGTGTGAGATTTTGAGAGCTTGTTGTGTTGAGTTGAATCTGTGTTTAATTGTTGTTAGGAGAGGGGCAGTTTTCCAGTGGTTCTAAGATCGTGTTGTTCGAGAAGTGCGTGGTGTGAGTGATATGCCCTGCCGGTTGTTGCGTTGGTGTGCAACTCACAACATAGTGTGATTAGAGAATCATCTGTGTTGGTTGGTCAGTGTGAGCTGTGGGTGAAACGCAGAGATCCATCTGCGTGCAGAGTTGTGGTTGCTACTCTACTGGGTGAATGGTTGCTATTGCAGACCAAAAGCCGAAAGACTAGAGTAGTGTGGCTCCAAGCCATTGTTAAAGCCTTGTGCGTGGTCCTTGGATCATGCTTGGTGTGACTAGTGTGTTGAGGATTTCATCGTGTGAGAGTGTGAAGACTAGCTCAAGCGACCAACGACTGTGGTGTGAGCGGTCCATTTTGTTGTGACCAGAGGATCACGTGTTTGGTGCGCCTGTGAGGAGCTGAAGCCGAGCTTATTTCTTGGAGGCTTATGTATTGAGCAGTCAAAGGGGCGGTTGCATAGTGTTGCAAACGGGTCTGGCAACGGAGGCGGACTAGAGATTAGTAAACTGTGTGAAGACTACAAACCGTGTGAAGTGTTTCACTTTGGAGTATATTGTGGTGGTAGCTATTTCAGATCATGAAGTATGTGCCACTATTTTTGAATCTATGTTGTAGTTGTGAGGTTGGAAGCAGTGTGAGTCTATGCAGCCGTTGAAAATGTGTTTAATTGATGTTGGGAGAGGCGCAACCTTTCGGTAGGTTCTGAGATCCTACTGTTCGAGAGTTTTGTTGAAGTGTAGACTGTGTTATGCTGAGAGATCGCTAGTAACTGGGGCTCGACGTAATCACTGGTTGTGGAGAAAGAAAATCTAGAAAACTTTCAACGGCCCAACGTTGCCAGTGAATTCAGCAGAGAGGTGAAAGACAGTAAGGTTTTCTTTGCACCTAGTGTGTCAGTCACGAGATTGGGTCCATCCTGTACGATTTGAATTGGAAAGGGAGAAAATTAGGCTTTTGATAAAACTGTGAAGAGAGGTCGAAAAGTTCTTGCGTGAGGCCGAGTAGTGCCCGGAAGAGAGATGTGTATCTAGAGCAGTTGTTGCAGTGGAGGACACCGAGATTGGCGAGTCAGACGTGAAGCCAAGTGTGGTGAAAAATGCTTGAATGCAGAAATGTTCAGAAAATTTTAATTTTTTGTGTTTGTCCTGTCTAAGTGTTTATTTGCTTATGAGTTGTTGCAGAATTGTGTGAAGCAATATGTGCATATTTTAATTGCTTCTAAGTTGAAGAAAGTGGAGCTGCTGCCGTGGAGCTGAATTTAAATTGTGGAAGAACGTGGACTTGGAGCTGACTGAAAGCATGGGTTAGCAAAGAAGACTAAAACAACAGAGGAGAAACAATGAGAGGGTAGAGGTGGAATCTGAAATATTTCCAACCATAGAATTTATGCTCAATGAAGAATTTATGCTCAATGAAGATATGGATCTGGATCGGCCAGAAGATTTTACAGATGCAGTATTGAGGAGATTAATGCCAGTGCTGCCATCATTTTCAGGTAAAAATTTTGAACTTTGGGCTATTACAATGGAAGGATTGCTAGGTTCAGTAGATTTATGGAAATTTGTTCAAGAAAATTCTATGAATTCTGATGATAAAAGTAAACGTGCTATAGCGTTGTTTCTCATTATATCATATTTAGATGAAAACATCCTGTCAAGCATTTTAAATGAATTTGGTGAAGTATTTGATCCCAAAATGTTTTGGCATATTCTTGAAATGAAGTATAGCATGAAGTGGAGTCAGAAAGACAAAATTGATGAAATTGTTGTTAAAAATAGTGATTGTGTTGAAAGCATCATAACTGGGATCGAGACTGAAAGTATGTCTCTAGCTAACAATAGAGTAGCATGTGTTAGTCGGGAATTTCCCTGTGATGCAAAAACTTGTGAAGTCAAATATGATAAGAATTATGTATGTCATGAAGAGTGGTTCTGTTTAATGCATGAAAAGCAACTCATTGATGAGTTGTTGTTTGGTGAGAGGATATGCCTATCTTCATATGCAAATCAAATGCAAGATGACATGTTTGCAACAAAGGTGTTGATTAAAGAGGTTGAAATCATGAATCAAACAACTATGAAAGATGAAGATTTACAGAATGAAGTAGATATTGCAGAGAGAAAAATCATGGAGGATTAAATAGCAGCACATGAAGCTGTAGAGGGCTCAATAGTTGTTGATGAAGTTGTGGAAGACTCAATAATAGTTGATGAACTGAAGAAAGTTAATAGCCTCTTTGAAGAAGAGGTGTTACATCCAGCAACTATGGTTGTTGCAGATGAAGAAGATTATATCATTGGGCATGACTCAAAATACAAGGGTGAGTTTGTGAAACTTGGGTGCATATTGTACAAGGCTCTTTCTCATGGAAAAAGGGGAGAGCATGAATTGGATTACTTTGGGGATGCAGTTTTACATCCCAATCTTGAAGAGGTTGCTAATGCTAAGTACACAAACAAAGATCAATTTAAGGAGGACATAAGCAAATCAAGAAAGGAGAAAATTCACCACTATCTTATGGCAAGAAAGGTGAAGATGAAACTATGTTTGCAAATAAACAAGTATGGACCATTTAGAAAGAAGACAAAAATGAAAGTCTTGTTGTCATGTTTATGTACTGTTGTAAGCTTAGCTGAGACTTAGACCAGCAGGCATGTCATTTAGGAGTGTATATACATTAAGGGAATTTTGAGGTCTAAAATGGGCCTCCTAAGGAAATAATAAAATAATAGCTAAACCAATAAAATAATATTTATAAATTTGAAATTCACTTTTTGCACCAAAATCCATGTAACCATGGTTAAATTCAATTCAAAATTTGTACCAAAATAAAATTAATAAAAAAATTGTATTGATATGACTATAAATAAGAATGAGTTTTTCAAGAAAAATTCATTATCATTGCACAACCAATGCATTTGTCCTTTGTAATTAAATAACTTAAAATAAAATATAAATATAAATTCATAAATTATTAATGAGATGAATATATAATTTAAAAATAAATATATGAAAATACACAAATATAATATGTATTGAAAAGTGTGTAAATACATGAAGATTGTGTAGGATATGCATTGTTTCTTTAAAAAAATATGAAATGAAAATAATAATATTTTATTCAAAAAGTGTGAAATGACATTTACTATGAGTACTTTACTTTATCAGTTTAAAATTACTTAGAGCACTACTATGATTAACCATGAGTTTTTATCCACCATTGAGAATGTGACAAGTAAGTACCTTTAACTTAAGCAATGCCACCTCAACCATTAGGGATGATGTCATCTCCTAAAATGTGATTGGTTCTCATAAAGTGAATTTTGATTGTACATTCTTCTTAGGAGGCCCATTTTAGACATCAAAATTCCCCTAATGATGTATAGTGTATTTTGTGTGTGTATGTATATGGTTGAAATTAAGGGGGAGTGTTGGAGAACAGTAATTTCAACCAACCCCGCCCACAAAATTTAATGCAAAAGATGTGTAGGTGTTTCTCGAGACTTCTTAGTTTCAAGAAGAAGCTATGGCCACTGACATTCCATAATCCAGAAGCTTCTCTGATTTGTATAAGTATCTGTTCCTGGTAATTCAAATAACAAGTCAAGTTTGTGTGTTAAGCTGCGTTCTCTAATATGGTATCAGAGCTCCTTCATTGGAGTCGTTATGATTATGTCATGGTATCAGAGCTCCTTCATTGGAGTCGTTCTAATTCTTTCAGTTATCTCTCTCTGTTTAACCTTGAAATTGGTCGATCAGATATCAGGTAATCTTAATAGTAATTATGAATTTATGATATGTTTCTTTTTGTTACATTCTTAGATGCTTCATGCCAAATAGTGGTTGACCATGAACCTCCAAGTACGGTTGGCTGCATGATAATTTTCACATTGTTGAGGACCACGACAACTCGGAACATATATGTTCCTATCACGAGAGAGAACTTCAATACGAGAGATTTTGTTGCCAGGGAGGCCAAGCTTCAAAGATAGTTGGGCCAAAGCTATCTTGGAGGAGTCTCATTGTCTTGGAGTCTCAATTTTTTTAGTTTTTTTTTTTAACTGACTATTATACTTTTAACATACTATTTTATTATAGGTAATTTTCCAAACAACAATTTTATAACAAAAATGATTTAAAATATGATTTATGATTTTATGATACATTAATGATGTTTCTTAATTTTGATTTATTTAATTAATTAATTTAAAATTAATCTAATTAATTATGCTTTTATATAAAATTTGATTGAGCACACTTACATATTTTTTACAATTGCATTACTCCTTCACATGATAGCCTTTTATACGAACCACAAATGAATGTAAAAATTAACTAGTAAAAATACATTTTAAATTTTAAATCTACGTTATTTAATAAAAAATAGTATTTAAAATTAATTGATGTGTTTGAAAAAAAAATCAACTTCACATTTATTTTTCACAAGCACAAATGACTATGTAAAAATTAACTCATAACTCATAGAATTACATTTAAAATTTTGTTATTTAATAAAAATTAATATTTAAAATTTATACAATTGAAATCTTAATTTTTATTTATTTGTTTGTTTTAATGTTGTGTTGTGTTGTGTTGTGATATGTTTTGTTATGTGTTTTTCGTGTATATATAACTAGCCTAGGTCCATCTTAACTCTGGATCTATCAAGCGATGATCAAATATCTCAATAAATCAACAGCTACACTGAAATAAATACATTTAGTGCAAGCAATCAAATAGGATTAGAAATCATCATCTACACTCAAATCAATGCCGCTAGTGCAAGCAATCAAATATCATTAGAAATCAACATCTACACTAAAATCAATGCATAGTGCAAGCAATCATATAGGATTAGAAATCGCCGTCTACACTAAAATCAATGCATCTAGTGCAAGAAATCTTCTTCCCTCTCTCCCCCCTAAATTTTTTTTTCTATTTTCCCTCTAAAATTTGATGATGTCATTAAATCTTATTTTAGTGTTTCCAATATTAGTATATAATTTCCTTAGGAGGCCCATTTCAGACCTCAAAATTCCCCTAATGATTTGGGAACATTTTTCAAGATCTACAGATACTCGAACAACGGATGGAAATGTAGAAATTTTAATACAATTATGTATTGTTGGATTCTCCTGATCTAAAAATCATATGCCATTGTTAAATACAGAATCCTTCTACTTAAATCTTTGTGGAAATTTAATTGCCAATTGCAAATACATGAAGAAAGATCAATCACACATAACACATATGTTTTTACCGGGAAATCATCAAGCTAAAAACCCCAGTATCATATATTATGCATATATCATGGATCATGAAACAATCTCATACAAAACTCTACTCCAAGAGCTCTTAGTACAATATACAATCGTCTCACACTGTCATACAAAAATTGGCTCACACATGCACCAATTTACTGCCTCCTGACAGCCTGCCTCCACTGCACAATCCCTGATGGTCAAGAACGTCTGAATGATTAATTCTAGCCTTCCTTGACTGCGCAATACTCAAGCATCTCCAATGTGTGTTTGGTTGCAACTGTGCACCCACTAATGTCACAACTAATAGTCAAATTGTCCCTTTCACCTATCTCTCAACTAGGTCTCCACTGGATCTGACATGCATGTAGTTAACAGTAGTAAATATTCAGTTGCATATGAGATCACTCCATGTGAATTAATTTAATATTTAATTCACTGATCTCTCACTAGTGTATCTTTAGTTACAACTAGTTACAACTAGCACAACTGAGTTTAACTCAAGTAACTAAGTTAAACTACTTTACAACTCACATAACTACACATCTAACTCTGTTACAACTTTGTATCACTCAGTTACAACGAAGTCCACTTGCATGTCCCACCAACCAACCTTTGAACTTGAAATTCCTTCAGTCAAATTTTTAGCCACATCAGTTAACTGAAATCAAGTTCTTTAATAGAATATATTATTATTTATTGTCTAATTTTTATTAAGAGATAATAATAATCGACATGAATTCTATTTTTAGACATGCGATCTACGATCAAACTTCGCACATGCATTCCAAAAATAGACACCCATCCATAAATAGAATTTTCTCAACCATCTATAAATAGACTCCTGCTATAAATATAATTTTCTCACCATTCTAAAAATAGACATACACCTAAAAATAGCCTGTGTGGGCCCCACCTAGTGTAGGTGCTTAATTTTCACTAGGATCAAGGATGTTGTTTCCGGATGCCAATTTCACTGTTTCTTGTTGCAAACTTCAACACTCCCTCTCAACAAGAAAGGAATGTCCTTGCATGCAACATGCAACTCCATGCATGCGAAATTCAACCCTTGCATGCGACATGCAACTCCATGCATGCAACATGAAACTCATGCATGCAACACTTCTTTAGTGTTTCTCACACATGAAACACTTTGATAACGTTTATCGCACATGCAACCTTTGCATGCAACACTTTCTAAACTGAATAGCCTCCAAACAACTAAATCAATATGATGCATCTGTTATCAAAGTATTCTGACTTATACTGGTACCAACTGCACATGTCTTCAGGAACCACTGCATTGTTGACCTCTGCATCCATGCACTCTACACTTGCTGTCAACTCTTATCCGTGCTCCAGTATCTAACACTGTCACTTTGATTTCATGTCCTCGCGACATCTAACTGCATCAATCCAACTGATCCTACTACTGCTGCTATGTGGGCTCCTTGTAGTCAGGTTTGATTCATTAGATCCACACCATCTCAATGAATCCTGCCCAGAAATTTCTTCTTGGGTTTATTCATGCATGTCGCCCCACCTCTCACCTGGTGGTATAGCTGCATGCACTCCCTCTGCCCATCTAGCACGAAATTTCTCTGCATGATTGGTTGCTCCCACTCCATGATCCTCATCTTGTGGCTGCTCCACATTCTGAGGTTCACTCTTGATTACATGCGAATCCTGCTCCCTCTTAAGCGTCAATTGCATGGCTCTCTCACACTTCCCAACAGTAGGAAGCTCAGTAGAAATCCCATCTACATCAATTCTATAGAGATTCTTAACTTGAATCCCAACCTTCTTGGCTTTCCATGTTGCTTTGTGTCACGAGAAAACTTTTCCTTCATTAAAGACAACATCATAGCCTCTATCCTCTAACTTTGCGACTGAGACTAAATTTTTCTTCAAACCTAGAACATGCATAACATCTTTTAAATGAAATAATTTACCTGACACCCTCTAAAATTTAATGGTACCAATTCCAGTCACACTGTATCATCCATTTTCGCGCAACTCAATATGCATCCGGAGATCTTTCTCCTCCAATTCACTGAAAACTTTCTTATCTCCCGTCATGTGAAAGGAAGCACCACTATCCATGCACCACCCCGATGCCAATGCACTTGACACCATGCATGTGATCGATGAGAAGTCAAGCTCAAATTGCGAGGCAAGAGACTCACCAGCTGCAGCTTCAGCAGCCATATTTTTCTTCTTCTTATGTGGACAATTTATGGCAATATGTCCATACTCGTGATAGTGAAAACACTTCACTTTGGACATGTTGTGCTCCTTTCCATCTTCACTGGCCTAAGATTTAGAATGGAATTTCTTCCCCTTCCCCTTCCTTGCCTTAGCAGCTAAAGCACAATCCTATTCATAAACATGCTTTGTTGAAGAGCCATCTCTGGTGTTCCGCCTAAACTCCTCCTGCACTAGATCCGACCACAGTTGTTCCCAATCCGGCAGTTTTTCTCGTCCATTGACAAAGTCTTCATAATTGTGCCAACTATTAGGAATTCCTAAGAGATACAAACTCACCAAATCATCATCAGCAACACTTACTCCTACACTCCCAAGCTCAACCCTGCATTGGACAAACTTTGTTAAGTATACCGGAATAGTGTCGTTCTTTTCCATCTTGATCTTTCTGAGTTTATCCTTCAGCGCCAATTTCCTATGGTCGTTGCTGCTTTGGAAAATATCCATCAAAGCCTTCCACATTGAAAATGGATTGGATTTCCCATGAAGGCTTGGGACAATATGGTCTCTCACACCTTCCAACAGAATCCTCCTTACCCTTGCTACTTTCTTTTTCCATGAGTCAAGTAATGCAGCATCTGTCGAAGTGAGCTTAGGAACATCACTGTCAATGAATTCCTTCAAGCCATTATCTTCAAGCACCGCCTCCATCCTATCCTTCCATGAAATTTAGTTCGAGCTACCCTCGAGTGCATACTCTAGCCGCAAGCCATTTAAGTCAATTTCGATGTTTACTCAACTGTCGCACCAAGAAATTCTTGCAGCAAATTTGAATTGTTTCCACCAACAAACTCAGCTACTACTTCAATATTGCAATCTTCTTTTCTCCGATACCATGTAGAAATTTTAATACAATTATGTATTTCTGGATTCTCCTGATCTAAAAATCATATGCCATTGTTAAATACAGAATCCTTCTACTTAAATCTTTATGGAAATTTAATCGCCAATTGCAAACACATGAAGAAATATCAATCACACATAACACAGATGTTTTTACTAGGAAATAATAAAGCCAAAAACCCCACTATCATATATTATGCATATATCATGGATCATAAAACAATATCATACAAAACTCTACTCCAAGAGCTCTCAGTACAATATACAATCGTCTCACACTATCATACAAAAATTGGCTCACACATGCACCAATTTACTGCCTCCTGACAACTTGCCTCCACTGTGCAATCCCTGATGATCAAGAACCTCTGAATGATTAATTCTAGCCTGCCTTGACTGCAAAATACTCAGGCATCTCCAATGTGTGTTTGGTTGTAAGTGTGCACCCACTAATGTCACAACTGATAATCAAATTGTCCCTTTCACCTATCTCTCAACTGTGTATCCACTAGATCTAACATGCATGTAGTTAACAGTAGTAAATATTCAGTTGCATGTGAGATCATTCCATGTGAATTAATTTAATATTTAATTCATTGATCTCTCACTAGTGTATCTTTAGCTACAACTAGCACAACTGATTTTAACTCACTTAACTGAGTTAAACTACTTTACAACTCACATAACTACACATCCAACTCTGTTACAACTTTGTATCACTCAGTTACAACTAATTCCACTTACATGTCCCACCAACCAACCTTTGAACTCGAAATTCCTTCAATCAACTAGTTAGCCACATCAGTTAACTTAAATCAAGTGCTTCAAGAGAATAGATTATTATTTATTGTCTAATTATTATTAAGAGATAATAATAATCGACATGCATTTTGTTTTTAGACATGCGATCTACGAACAGACTTTGCACATGCATTCCAAAAATAGACGCCCATCCATAAATAGAACTTTCTCAACCATATATAGATAGACTCCTGCTATAAATATAATTTTCTCACCATTCTAAAAATAGACATACACCTAAAAATATCATGTGTGGGCCCCACCTAGTGTAGGTGCTTAATTTTCACTAGGATCAAGGATGTTGTTTCTGGATGCCAATTTCATTGTTTCTTGTTGCAAACTTCAACAGGAAACACTTCAAAAAACCACCATCTCGGATGGCCACTCTGAAGACACCCTTCTTCAGGAGAAGCACTTGACCCTCAAGCTGGAAGCCAGAAGACAACAAGAGGAAATTTATTGGCACCAAAAATCATGCATCAAATGGCTTCAAGTTGGATAAAGAAACACGAAATTATTCCACGGCTCTACTATTCATCACAGAGTGCATAATTGCATCTCCTCACTCCGCACAACCCAGGGCACGCATGTGAAGAAGCACGAAGAAATCAATGCACAAAAACTAGTGGATCACTTCAAAGAGATTCTCATGGAACCCCTTCTAGATCGGTCAAAAGCCGTCAACAAAATAACTCAAAACATCCTAGCTCTCATCACCCAGGAGCAAAATTATCTCCTCATGCGAGAAGTCATGATGCAAGAAATGGATATTGCGTTCGCCAGCTCCAGGATGGAAAAACTCCTGGCCCGGATGGTTTTACTGCAAACTTCTTCCACCATTGTTGGGACATGGTCAAAGAAGAGATATTGGAAATCATTGAGGAATCAAAGCACTCCAAAAGGGTTCTCCCATCCCTCAACGCCACCTTCCTCACTCTCATCCCAAAGGAATAAAATGATGCCTCTCCAAGTAAGTATAGACGTATCTCTCTATGCAATGTCATTTACAAAATCGTCTCCAAAATTGTGGCGAATCGTCTCAAGCCTCTCCTACCCCTCCTCATTTCTCTTGAGCAAACAACATATGTGTAAGGTCATCAAATCTTGTATGGAATCATCATAGACCAGGAGATAATCCATTCCCTCAAAGTCACAAAAATCCCTGGAATGCTCCTCAATATTGATCTATCAAAGGCCTTCAATAAATTAAGCTATCAATACATCAAAAAGGTTCTCACAACCTTTGGATTTTCATAGACCTGGGTCCAATGGATATCCTCCTTGATCTCCTCAGCTTTCTTCTCAATCCTTTTCAATGGCTCACCCACTGACACCTTCTTTCCCTAGCACGACATTCGACAAGGATATCCCCTCTCTCCCTTCATCTTCATTCTTATGGCATAAGGCCTCGGTCGATCTATCAAAGCGGTTGTCATGGAAGGAATTGTAAGGGGAATATTCCTCCTCAATTTTGGGCCTCCCACCCATCAGAAATTCGTTGATGATAGTCTGCTCATGGGGCACCCTTCAGTCTAGGAAGCCCATTGTCTCAACCACATCCTCACCCTATTCTCTGAAGCCTCTGGGCACAACCATTAATCTAGAAAAATCACAAATCTTATATTTTGACACCCCAATTATCACCCAGCATGATATTGACAGAAGCCTCGGTTCCTCCATTGCGAGCCTTCCTTATAAGTACCTGGGAGCCCCCCTCACTGATACAACCCTCAAACACTATTCCTGGCGTGATCTTCTGGACAAACTTCAAGGCAGACTGGACTCCTGGACCTTTCGATCTCTTAATCTTGCAGGCTGACTTGTCCTCATCAAATCTATACTCCAATCCATGCCCCTCTATCTGTTCTTCATCCTTGCAGCTCCTAAATGGTTCCTCAAAGCACTCCACAAAATGCAAAGATAGTTTATTTGGGGAGGAAACAAGAACAAGAATAAATGGGCACTAGTCAAATTGGATATTGTTTGTACCCCCAAACATTTAAGGGTTATGGGGTTGCATGATCTGGCTTCCAGCAATGTTGTATTAGGCTCAAATATTTGGTGGACTTGGCTCACCAAACCCTCCACTCCTTGAGCGACCCTCTGGGCCAACAAGTACTCTTTTGAATGGCCTCAACAAGATCTCATCAGATTCAATATAGATTGCAATGGATCCCTCATCTGGAATGTGGAAAACATGCAACAAAATCTTATACAACTCCACAGCTTCTGGGAAATCCGAAATGGAAGAAGTGTCAGGTTTTGGGAAGACTCTTGGCAACAGTTTCCAAGACTTTCTAGCCTCTTCAATCTTCCTCTGTGGCAAAGTCATCTTCAGTACTCTAACCTCAACACTGTGAACTCCTTCTGGGCCTCTTCTCTATCCCAGTCAATGAGAACCTGGAAGCATCCCACCACCTATCAGGATCCATGGATTGAGGAAATCCCAGACAACTTATGGTATGAGCTGCAAAAGCTAAAAATCAAATGCACTGATGGTGATGACATCCTATGATGGGGATATCAACTAACAGGAAATTCACCCTAAAATATGTTCATCATCTAACCCTCAGTAGTTTAAATTTGGTTAAATACAAGATTTTGGAAAACATATGAAAGGCCAACCTATGGCCAAAGGTGGCTATGTTCCTTTGGCTTCTCAACAAAAGGCAAATCCTCACTTGGGACAATCTCTTGGTCAGAGGCTTTCAAGGTCCCTCCTTTTTCCATCTTTGCAAGAACAACTCAAAAATGATGGACCACCTCTTGGATCAATCATCACTCACTTCAATCAGATATGGGATAGGGTAGCTATCATCAATAGTCGCACTAATCAGGCTCGTGGAGATATCATTCGTTCTATCTTCCAATGGATTGATGACCCATTTCAAAGCAATATCCTCAATATAATTTGGCAGCTCACCCATGATTTATGTTTTGGGATATTTGGAAAGAACACAATCTATGCATCTTCTAAGATAAAAACACCAAAAAAGAGATTATATGGGTGACTATTCTTCGGCACATCAGTGAGACCCTCTCTCTAAGAACCTACATGCAAACAGGCCTTCCCACCTATACCCAAGAACGTATCATTCTACAAATTTGGAATCTCCAGAATAGGATTCCCCTAGAGCTGACCACAAGTCATGTCAGAAATCCTTCCATTCCAGACTATTGGATCCCCCCTCCCATAGGTTTCTTCAAAATTAAATTTGATGGAGCTTCCAAATGGAATCCAAGGATAGCGAGATATGGAGGCCTTTTTCGCAATGAGCAGGGGAAAATTATTAGAATCTAATATGATTCGTTGGGATGGGAAAGCAATAACGCAGCTGAGCTTGAAGGCCTTACTCAATGTATCCACATTATTGTCAGGAAAATCCATTTCCTCTTATAGCAGAAGGAGATTCCCAGGTTATTATCCATCTGGCTACCAAAATTCAACATGGATCCAAGGCCTCCAAAATTTCTTCCAGTTGGTGCCTAGACTCCAACCTCAATATTCTGGAGAACCTCATCAAGGGGCGGGGATATATCACCTTCCACCATGTCAAAAGGTGTGCCAATCAGGTTGCCAACAAGCTTTCCAATGAAGGAGTAGAAGGTAAAACCCTGTCATCAACCAAGACTTTGAGAGTTGGCCCAGCTCAGGCCTCAAGCACCACTGCATGATCAAAGCCAGGCAGGACATTGACAACCCGAATGAATGTGAGAATCCCAATACTGACAGCTACCCCATTAATGAGGAGCGTCATTTTTAACTGGAGCGGGTGGAAGGGCGCATGGTGGCAAGGTGTCAGCGTGAAAAAGAGGTTACAAGGACAGGGTAATAGTAGTGGCCCATACTCCAACCGTTGCATGAAGCTCAAGGTAATTAATGCCATGAATTTCACCTATGGGAGGTCTCCTCTGCATGCTCCAACCATTACTATGTGTGCTTTTGAGCACGCCATCGGTTACTACATCCTCTGGTGCATCCTCATGAAGTTCATTTTCCATTACACCGGTAACTCTCCCTGGAATTCCTCGCTCCGTCTCCATTTGGTTCGGGTTCTGTTTCTCACGATTCCTAGGGTGAGACAATCATGTTGTCGATCCATCGGGGGCATAGAGCTCGGGGTACCTCTAGCTGATTCAACGAAGAATACAATGCTCCCCTGCATCTCCAAGACAACTTTGAGGAAGGGATTCCCAGCCACATTCAAGAATTGGTCAATCGGGTGGAAGAGGAGCATCGTAAAATCATGAATTCCCACAGTGAGTCGACAACAGCTAGGTACTAGAACATGAAAATATCTTTTCCTGTTCGGTCTGGAAAAGGCAGCTGGAAACGGAATGCATTAATGGTCTCATTCTTAAAGGCCACTCTTCCTTACTCATAGCCACACATATATGGGATGCCATGGCCCATGATTGGGGAATTTCTTTCCTAATTGGTGGTAGGAAGGAGGCTGAGCTTCTACAAGGATTGTCGCAGGAAATTTAGGAAACCTCCCCCTTATCGAGTCAAAAGAGAAGTTGGGAGGCAGATGAGGATGTGGTCGAGCCCAGAAGTCAGGCTTGGTGAAAATCCACCATCTCGAGACACCCACCCCAACCATACTTCAAGATTAGTGGTGGATATGGGAAACAACCTGTCCTCTTAGCACGCAGAACTAGCACCGATCATCCTGGAGGGTATAAGGTTGAATCCTTGTCAGATGGGAATCGAGCCACAACCCCTCAGCCTCCAGTATTAATCCATCCTCATATTTTCAGTCAGCCTCCAGTATTCACCCCTCCTTAGCAAGGCACTCAGCAGGAAGACAAGGCGAAGACAAAGACCATAACAGACAGCATTCATACAATGCCACCTTCCTTTCCATATGCTTACTATATTGAGGAGGAAATCCCAACTGATGCTAGCTATTAGCAGGTTTTTTATGTTTTTATGTTGCTTTTTTTTGGGACTTAGCCCTATGTTTATAAGCACTCTATAGTTTTGTGCCTCTGATGACCAGTAGAACTCTCAAGATTCTGGGGTGG
>CM076577.1:364182198-364231853 GCA_034641835.2 Pinus albicaulis
AAGCTGTTGATCATTGTATTGTATGTAGATGATCTGATTTTGACGGGTGATGAGCGGTTGATACTTTCATGCAAGGAGGATCTTGCATGAGAGTTTGAGATGAAGGACTTGGGCATCCTTCATTATTTCCTGGGATTGGAGATTTGGCAGCGCAGTGGAGGACTGTTTGTTTCTCAGGGAAAGTATGCCCGGGAGATTCTGGAGAGGTTCAACATGCATGGCTGCAAGCCTGTTGACACTCCTCTTCCTGGTGTTTGGAGGAAGGAGGATGCTACTTCAGCGGAGGTAGTGGATGCCACTGTCTATCGACAGTTGGTGGGGTCGCTTATGTATCTGGTCAATACACGACCCGATATATGATATGCAGTTAACCAGCTTTCGCAAGCTATGGTTAAGCCTACCAAGCTCTTTTGGAAGGCAGAAAAGCATGTATTGCGCTATATTAGAGGCACATCGGGATATGGTCTATGGTACAGACAGGAGGATGGAGTGAAGCTTTCTGGCTTCACTGATGCAGATTGGGCAGGGAGTCCAACGGACCGGAAGAGCACTTCTGGAGGAGTTTTCAACATTGGGTTGACAGCAGTTTCCTGGTACAGCAGGAAGCAGAGATCCGTGGCACTCAGTTCAGCAGAGGCCGAGTACATGGCAGCAAGCTTGGCTGCATGTGAGGCTATTTGGATGAGGAAGATCCTTGCAGGTTTGTTCAGGTTGCATTTGGAGCCTACGGTGATCTACTGTGATAACCAGAGCTGCATCAAGCTCTTGGCTAATCCAGTTTTTCATGATAGGTCCAAACATATCGACATCAGGTACCATCACATCAGAGATTGTGTTCAGCGGAGGATCATGATGCTTTCATATGTTCCCACGGAGGATCGGGATGCCGACATCCTGACGAAGGCGCTCACCAGGAGCAAGTTCGAATTCCACAGAGGCAGGATAGGGGTTGCAGATAATCCATATCTTGCTGAGAGGGAGTGTTGAGAATGCATCAAGATGATGGAGCTTAGTGAAATGAAGTCGCCTTCACTAAGTGGGCCCGCAGGCAAATTCTGGCGCAAAATCTATTTTTAGACTATGTCTATTTTTAGACATATGGAGCATGGTTCGGGGATTCCAGTTTGAGATTCTTGGAGCATTGTTCATGTTGGTAAAAATAGATGAGACTCTATTTTTTAGGTCGAAGAGGTCGAAGGCTATTTTTTTAGACTGCCTCTCCTAAAAATATGGAAGTCAAATATTATTTACCCTTAATAATATTTGGACTCTAAACAACAGTTTACTCTCTTGGAGCACTTCAGTTCGAGCTACAGAAGTGGCTCATGCATCTGACAGAGGAATCACGTGGTTCCTAGGGTTTGATGGCATCTTGCATGGTTGACTTTAGTTGGACTTCAGTGGCAGAAGTTTGGAGGAGTTAATGAGACAGATAGTGGAGTTGTGTTCTGTTTATTTTAGTTGAACTGATTGAGATTAGTTTAACTAGCTAATCAATTAGTTATGAGTGGAGTGAATTAAATATTATTTAATTCATTAATTAGTAACTCATTATTCAACTCAAGAACACATCGGTTCACTACAGTGCATGATCAGTTCAGTGGAGACCAGTGAAAGAGGTAGATGAAAGGGTGGAGTTAGCTATCAGTGGCGACATCAGTTGTGCATGAGTTTTGCACCACACTTGGAGGATTTGTCCATGACAATTGTGCAGTCAAGCCAAGGAGATTCGAACCTTGGATCTCTATATAGATAGGCCATGATTTCGCAATAGAGGCAAGGCAATTGGCGGTGAGTTTTGAACCAGTAACCTGTTCAAAACTGAGCTAGATTGTGGGTAACTGTATGAGAAAGTACTGAGTACTTGTGAGGAGTATTGTACTGAGTTTGTTACTTGATTTCTCCATTATAATATACACAATAGCTGCGGGGTTTTCAGCTATAAGCTTTCCCCATACATACTGTGTTAATGTGTATGATGAATTGATGTGTTATCGCTTGATTTTATTTCCACATGTATGAGACTCTATTTTTGAGGTCAAAGAGGTCAAAGTCTATTTTTAGACTGCCTCTCCTTAAAACAGGCAAGTCAAATATTATTTACCCTTAATAATATTTGGACTCTAAACAACAGTTTACTCTCTTGGAGCACTTCAGTTCGAGCTACAGAAGTGGCTCATGCATCTGACAGAGGAATCACGTGGTTCCCAAGGGTTTGATGGCATCATGCATGGTTGACTTCAGTGGCAGAAGTTTGGAGGAGTTAATGAGATAGCTAGTGGAGTTGTGTTCTGTTTATTTTAGTTGAACCGATTGAGATTAGTTTAACTAGCTAATCAATTAGTTATGAGTGGAGTGAATTAAATATTATTTAATTCATTAATTAGTAACTCATTATTCAACTCAAGAACACATCAGTTCACTACAGTGCATGATCAGTTCAGTGGAGACCAGTGGAAGAGGTAGATGAAAGGGTGGAGTTAGCTATCAGTGGCGACATCAGTTGTGCATGATATTTGCACCACACTTGGAGGATTTGTCCATGAAAATTGTGCAGTGAAGCCAAGGAGATTCGAACCTTGGATCTCTATATAGACAGGCCATGATTGCACAATAGAGGCAAGGCAGTTAGTGGTGTGTTTTGAACCTGTGACTTGTTCAAAACCAAGCTAGATTGTGAGTAACTGTATGAGAAAGTACTGAGTACTTGTGAGGAGTATTGTACTGAGTTGGTTACTTGATTTCTCCATTATAATATACACAATAGCTGCGGGGTTTTCAGCTATAAGCTTTCCCCATACATACTGTGTTAATGTGTATAATGATTTGATGTGTTATCGCTTGATTTTATTTCCACATGTGTGATGATCTGAGTTGATCTGAGTGGAAGAGATTATGTGTTGCATATAAATTCGAATTGTATGTGATCAGGATAGTCTCAGTGGATAATTAATAATTATTCAGCAAATTTCTACAGAAGAGGATGCGCTAAACGTACAGATTGGGTGTAGAAACTCGGTGGTAATCTATTTATATACATTTTAAACTTAATAATGCACCTTTGAAATGTAACATCTATATTTTATATTTAACAGTTGGGTTATTAGACACATGACACTATGATTTTTTAACTTTTTTATAGGTGCATTTTTTCCCATCTATGTGGGCATATGGACACCACTTTCGCACAAAAAGTTTTGATGATGGACACATGACACAAGACTATGGAGTGGAAGTCGAGTTCGATCAATCTATTCGAGCTAGCCACCGTAATCAAAACCTAGTATGAGGGACGTTGGGTTATGTCGGAAAGATACAAGAGATCATTGAAGTGGACTTCTCTTCTTTCCAATGTGTTATTTTTAGGTGCAAGTAGTGGGACACCTTTGATCAGAATAATGTAAAGGAAGATCGCAATAGTAGGCTGATATGTATGAACTCTAAAAAGATGTGAGATGAAGCTAAGGAGCCTTATGTTTTGCCCAAACACTGCAACTAGCTGTTTTTTTACGCAGATGTGTTGGATAGAGATTGGTGGTTCGTATTGAGACATGACCTTAAATCAAAACATAATTTTGAGAACAATAGTGTTATCATGCCAAGCGAGCTGGAAGATAATGAGGGTGATGAGAACAGAGAGTGATATGGTACATGTGTTATTTCATCATTTATACTATGTAAGATGGGTTTTTATAAAGAAGGGAACTTAACCTTATAACTAAGACTCTTTTTTTCCAAACATTATAATATGTATTTTGAATTAATTGGTTTGCATTGTGTTAATGTTAAAATAATTTCACTTGATAATTTGCAATTATGTTGATCTAAAAAGCAATGCATTGTATCAAGTTCTTTTTTTTTATGTCAATTCCTAAAATAATACAACTACTTGACTTCTTTAAATGGTTTTCACTCTCCGTATGCAGATGTTGGCTTGTACTGATGGGACTTTCGTCCCTTGGTGGATCCCGAGGGCATTCGCTTGCTACGGCCATATGGCCCCCTGCAGTGCCATTACTAGCACATTAACTTCGCCAACCTGTTTCACTTTCACACCGTTCGCCGCACCTGTCATCTACCTCGTCTTGCTGGTTCATCTGGTTATGGAGTTCATTCTGGAGAATTATTCTGCTCATTTTTTTTTGTGTAGTCCCCCTGCTCCTGTCTGTGGAAGTCCCCCCCCCCCCCGCTTGCGCTGTTCCAAGTGAGCGCACCCACACTGGTCGACGCTGCTCCATTTTGGGATGCTTGGAAACTCTTCCAGGCTTCCACTTCACCCAGACCAGCAACTGTCATCTCAATTTATGTTTTCCTTCTCACACTGATTTTCGGAGCTATCCGTGGCATCCCGACTGCCCCAAGCACTCTTGGCGTCATGTGGTTTCGATGCCTAGGCTCGTGCAGAGAATGCGTTGCAGGCGCGGTGTGAGCAGAGGGCGCTCCTCTCACCCTCACCCTTCTGTTAGCTCGCCCTCGGCTTCTTCAGAGGAAGACGTTGACTGGAGTTTGCATTTGGATTCTGGGCGTCAGAGAGGCTCTCACTCCATTCCGGGAAGCACTCACTCTATTCCGCCTGTGCAGCCTATTCCACCTGACTCTCAGCCTGCCTCCCCTGCTTCTAATTTTCCCACCAACCCAGCCCTCCACCAGTCTTCACAAAGGGCGGAATTCCGCTTCAATTGTTCCTTAAATAAGCCTGTTCTCACTGTATTCATCACTGTCACAGTGTGCGAAGAATCCCCCATCCCTGATCCTACTTCGGCGCCCCGCCCTGCTCCTATTCCGCCTGACCCGCAGCCCTCACATGCAAATTTGGACATTCCAGCCCCTGTTGAGCCCGTGGGCATTGGCCTTTCCATTCCTGGAATGGAAAACTTGCAGGTGGACTTCTTCAGCAAGAGTGGCTCGCCAGAGAAGGACAACGATGATGGAGAAGTTGAGTTTGGTTGCAGGATCGTGGAAGAACCGGAGTCCCCTACTCCTGAATGGTGACTTTTCTCTTCCTCAGCTGGCTTTGGTACAGCTTTTCGACCTCATGGAAGATTTTTTTGGTTTTTTGAGTTTATATTCAGCTGCAAAAGCTGTAGGCTACTCTAGTTTACTGTTTCTTGTTATATCACAGTACTTTTACTATTTTACCGGTTTCCCTTCTAAGGGTGGTAGACTTTATTCTAAAAGAACTGGTTTCCCACTCTGGGCAGTTCAGTTGCTAAGGTTAAGCTTGGACATCAAGCCCAGTTCTCAGGCTCACGCAGCTGAAACTGGCGCAGTTTTGTACTATTATGTTTTATAAATAGATTTAGTTTTACCGAGAAAAAAAATGGTTTTTCACTATATCATTACTTAAATAAATGCACCCTTATATATATATATTCTAAATTTTAAAAAAAAAAAGTATTAATGTGTACTGTTATTTTTGGTATGTAAGCTCATAATAAAATAATGATAATTCTAAACATCAATTTATTTGCATTATTTTCTAAACTTTATTATGTTACAAAAATTCATATTATTCTAGATTTACTCTTTTACAATTGTTTATATTCATACAAATTTACAAATTTACAATTATGGTAATTTAATAATATGTACGGTATACATTTTACAATTATAATATTATGGTTCAAATTTGACAATTAATTTACAAATTTTACAATTTTAATAAACTTGAATCATGACAATACATAAAATCACAATTTTACAATTTCATAATACAATTACAATTACAATTACAATTTTACATACAATTACAATTACAATCACAAAACATACAATTACAATTACAATTTTACAATTTTACATACAATTACAATTACATTTTACAATTACCAATACGTAATATTTAATAAATATCATGATTTAATGTTAAAAATAAACATCATTGTCATGATAACCATCGTACAAACATCATATTACACATTCAAATTTACTAACATCATCTAATCATCGTGATCATGATCATCTAACAAAACAGAAGCATTGTATAACATCATCACAACACAAACATCAAATATACATCTCATGTCAAATAACTGATATAACATACACATCTATCTGCAAGCACATTAAATAAACATATCTAACATGACCTAACAATATACACATCATGATGAACACAAACATGTAAATTAAGTACATCAACATGAACATAAAATACATGCACCATATATATATATATATATATATATATATAATGTCAAAATATACAACTGTAATAGAACTGCATATAAATGTCTAATATCTGGTGGTACACCAATACTATAACTATTCAAGGCCTGCTCAGAGATGGTGTCTTCTCAGATGGACGTGTCTGCTCAGGAGGTGCCTGCTCAGATGGTGTTCACTCAGGAGGTGCCTTCTCAGATGGTGCCTGCTCAGAATATGTCTGCTCAAAACTAGATGTTGGCTTCTCATCTCCGCGAGGTGAAGGAGGATGTGGAGTACTAGAATGATAACTCCCCTCATGATCATGATCATCTGAGTTGATGTGTCGCGCATCTCCATGGCGCCTATCCCTCCTAGCCGCCAGTAGCCTGGAATCTTTGACAATATTATGCATAAGGCTCATCATATCGTGGGGCATGTCCCTCCAGAGCTCTGTGAGCGTACGATCTTCCTGGATGTCTCTGATCGTCGCAGGGCGAACTCCTTCATCAACTAGGAGGCTACATAGGTGGTCACCCAACTCCATCCTGAATCGAATGTTTTCCCTACGCCGCATGCACGTGGGTATCCGCACCCAAGGAGGTATTTCACCCTCCACAGCCCCCACCATCTCCTCGTCATCTACACGATCATCCGGTGGGGGTGGAAGCATGTCCCCAACGAACGTGCCAATATCTACAAAATATATAGTACGCGACAATAATTATACAATTTCATTAAACAATTTAATAAAATAATTTAAAGAACGTGTGAGAATCAATTTTATTCTAATTAATTAAGACAATAAAATGAAAATATATTAATTTAAAGAAAACACTAATATTACCTCTAGAATCTAGTGGCTCATCCTGTGTGAAGAGGATGTGTAGAAATTTTAATAACTGAGATATTATTCACCGAGATTCTCCTGATCACACACTATTTTAGCTTCATGCATAATACAGAATCTCTTATACCATTGATCATCACATGCGGAAATAAAATCAATTGCATGCATACATTAAAACCACAAACAATCACACATATGAACACAGTATTTAATGGGAAAGCTTAAAGCTGAAAACCCCAACTATCCGTATATTATATGTCATGGATATCATGTAACAATCATAGTACAAAACTCCTCACAAGCTCTCGGCACTACCTCCAATTGCTACACACTATCAAGCTAGATCTAGCAAAACACATGCTCCAATATTTTGCCACTTGATAGCCAACCTCTATTGCATTTTTAATGTTATGGGATGGCTTCATTAAATAGATAAACCACCTGGCTTGTACTGCGCAATCCTCATGAGCTTCTCCACCTATATGTGTGTTGCAAATAGGAACTGTATAGTCACAACTGATAGTTAACCTGCTCTTTCACCTATTTCTGCATTGGTCTCCAATGAAACTGTCCATGCACTGAAGTTAAATGATGCATTCTTTAGTTGATTAATGAGTTTATAATTAGTGAATTAATTAATAATTAATTCACACCACTCTCACTAATTGTATCAATTAGTTAAAGTAGATACAAATAGCTCAATTATGTTTAGATTAGTTAAACTGAATACAACTCCACTAACTTCCTCAATCAACTCCACCAAACTCTGTCACATGAGTTCTAACTGAATTATCCATGCAATAGCTCCACTTAACCCCTAGGAATAGCATAATTCCTTCTGTCAGCTCCTGTGCCACATCTGTGCACTTAACTGAAGTGCTCCAAGAGAATAAGATAATGTTTAGAGTCTAAATATTATTAAGAGCTAATAATATTTGACATATCTATTTTTAGACTGGCAATCTAAAAATAGATTCCGACCAATATGTCTAAAAATAGAAGTCCATCTATTTTTTCCGACTTGACCAACCATCCACAAATAGCATCCTGCAACTCATAGAACATGATCCATATGTCTAAAAATAGACTTTGCGCCAAAAATAGCCTGCGGGCCCACTTAGTGAAGATGACTCCTTTCCACTAAGCTCATCATCTTGTTGCAACCTCAACACTCCCTCTCAACAAGATAAGGATTATCTGCAACCCCTATCCTGCCCCTGTGGTATTCAAATTTGCTCCTGGTGAGCGCCTTCGTCAAGATATCAGCATCCTGATCCTCCGTAGGAATGTATGAAAGTAACATGATCCTCCGCTGCACACAATCTCTGATATGATGATACCGAATGTCAATGTGTTTAGATCTATCATGAAATACTGGATTAACCAAGAGTTTGATGCAACTCTGATTATCACAATAAATCACAGTAGGCTCTAAGTGTGAACCGAACAACCCGACCAGGATCTTCCTCATCCATATAGCCTCGCATGCAGCCAAACTTGTTGCCATATACTCGGCCTCTGCTGAACTGAGTGCCACGGATCTCTGCTTCCTGCTGTACCAAGAAACTGCTGTCGACCTGATACTGAAAATCCCTCCAGATGTGCTCTTTCTGTCCGTTGGGCTCCCTGCCCAATCTGCATCCGTGAAGCCACACAACTTCACCTCATCCGACTGTCTGTACCATAATCCATATCCTGATGTGCCTCTGAGATATCTCAATACATGCTTGCCTGCCTTCCAGTAGAGCTTGGTAGGCTTAACCATAGCTTGTGAAAGCTGGTTAACAGCATAGCATATTTCGGGTCGTGTATTGACCAGATACATAAGCAACCCCACCAACTGTCGATAAACAGTGGCATCCACTACCTCCGCCGAAGTAGCATCCTCCTTCCTCCATCCACCAAGAAGAGGAGTATCAACAGGCTTGCAGCCATGCATGTTGAACTTCTCCAGTATCTCCCGGGCATACTTACCCTGAGAAACAAACAGTCCACCACTGCGCTGCCAAATTTCCAATCCCAGGAAATAATGAAGGAGGCCTAAGTCCTTCATCTCAAACTCCTTTGCAAGATCATCCTTGCATGAGAGTATCAACAGTTCATCACCTGTCAAAATAAAATCATCTACATAAAGTAAAATGATCAGCAACTTACCCTCCACCACAATCTGGTATAGGTTAGGATCCGCCTCACTCTTGGAGAATCCAAGTCCGGTGAAATAACTGTCTATCCGTGTGTACCAAGCACGAGGTGCTTGTTTCAACCCATACAACGCTCTCAACCCTTTAGGCCTTATGCGAATCACCGCCGAAGCTGGGAAGTGGTTTGGGATGCTCTATGTACACCTCCTCCTCAATGACTCCGTTGAGGAACGCCATTTGATGAACCATCCCGATGAATGTGCCAACCCATCTGCGCTGAGAGAGCAAGAATCGTCCGTATGGAAGAATACCTTGCGACAGGTGCAAAGGTCTCCTCATAATCGATCCCCTCTATCTGTGAAAAGCCTCGGGCAACAAATCTTGCCTTGTACTTCTCCACACTCCCGTCAATTGCCTGCTTCACTTTGTAGATCCATCTCGAACCCACCACTGATTTACCCTCCGGTCTCGGGACAATATCCCATGCACCATTTCTGACAATCGAATCATACTCTTCCACCATGGAATCTACCCATGTGGGGTCCTCCACAGCTTCCTCGAAATAGGATGGCTCTATCACGATACTCTTGCTCATAAGAGCCATGTATCCAGTATACCAGTCAGGTGACTGTCTCTGTCTGCGCTGTGATGTAGGTGCTCCTACAACCTTCTCTGCATCTTGAGCCAGTCGCTCAACTTCTGTAGTGCGATTCCATCCTCTGATGGTTGGAACTGCTTGAGTGGTCTCTTCCACTCCATGAACCTCATCTTGTGGCTGATCCACATCCTAATACTCATCCTTAGGAACTAATAGTTCCTCATCTGCATGCAAGTGTGGCTCCCTCTCAAGCGAACACTTCATGGCTTTCTCCTCCTGAAATTTGATATCCCGTCGCACAACAGTCTTGCGACTGTCTGGAAAATATACACGATAGTTGTGGGGCGTATCAGTGTATTCCACAAATATCCCAACCTCTGCAGTCGGCTCCAGCTTCTTCCTGGCACACTTCATCACATGAATGTAAACAGGTGAACCAAAAATCCTCAAATGGGAAATATCAGGCTTCTTACCAGAAAACGCCTCCTTGGGTGTACTCATGCCAAGTATCTTGTGAGGAAAATGGTTCTGCACATATACTGCAGTACTGCATGCCTCCGCCCACAAGTGAATGGGTAGGCCCTGATCATGCAATATCGCCTGTGCAACACCCACGATCGTTCTATTCTTCCGCTCAGCAACCCCGTTCTGCTGTGGGTTATGAGGTGCTGTGAGCTCTCTTCGAATTCCTTTTGTGCTGCAAAAGTCCTTGAATTCTCCAGAGATGAATTCACCACCATTGTCGCTCCTTAGAGCCTTCACCTACTTCCCCGATTCTTTCTCAACCAGTGCCTTGAACTCACAGAACTTTGAGTATGTCTCGCTCTTCTTCTGCATGAAGAATATCCAGCATTACTAGAAAAATCATCAACAAATATCACATAATACTTGTGCTTTGCTGTCGAAGCTACTGAGAAAGGTCCACACACGTCTATGTGAATTCTCTCAAGGATTGTCGTGGCGCGACTATCCTTCTCGTGAAAGGTGGCTTTCACAAATTTTCCCAAGGTACACCCCTTGCACTGATCTGACTGCGCAAGAGTGCCCTTAGGAAGCCCAGTAGAAATCTGCTGCAGTATCTTCAAAGCTCCATGGTGAAGGTGGCCCAATCTCCGGTGCCACAACTCGCCATCATCCCGCCTCACCACTCCTTCCGCCTTGCATGCCATTATTGCGCCAGCCATCTACCCGCAATCGATAAAGGTTCTTAACTCGAACCCCTATCCTCCGGTCTCACTCGCTAGCTACCGCGCAGAAACTTTCCCTCGCTTAAAGACAACATCATCCTTGTCTTCTAACATCGCCATAGAGATCATATTCTTCTTCAATCCTATAACACACATCACTTCCTTCAATACGAAGGGTTTACCAGACTCCCTCTCAAAGGAAATGGTACCGATACCGATCGCACTGTATCTACCATCATCGCCCATCTCGATGTGCACTCCAAGATCTTTCTCATCCAGATTAGAAAACAAATCTCGATCTCTTGTCATGTGAAAAGACGCACCACTGTCCAGAAACCACACTGAACCCATCACACTTGAAACCAAGCATGCGATCAACGAAAAATCCAGCTCAAATTGCGAGGCTAAGGCCTCTCCAGCTGCAGTCCCAGCAGCCTGCTTATTTTTCTTCTTCTATGGACAACTAGTGGCATAATGTCCGTGTTGGTGACAGTGAAATCTCTTCACCTTGGACATGTCCTGATTCTTGCCTTTCGCACCGGATTGAGAAGCTTTCTTGATCTTCCCCTTCTTTACTTTGGCAGCCAAAGCGCAATTTTCTTCATCAGAGTTCTTTGATGAAGATTCGTCCCTGGTACTCCACCTTATCTCCTCTTGCACAAGATCCGACGAAAGTCGCTCCCATCCTGGAAATTTCTCCCGACCATTGACAGAGTCTTGATAGGAATGCCAACTCTTCGGAAGCCCAAGGAGAGCCAAGCTCACCAATTCCTCGTCATCAATAGTCACCCCCACACTTCCCAGCTCATCCCTGCATTGGACAAACTTCGTGAGGTACTTGGGCATACTGTCGCCTTTCTCCATTTTTATGTTCCTGAGTCTATCCTTGAGCGCCAACTTCCTCTGGTCGCTCTTGCTCTGGAATAAGTCTGTCAAAGCTTTCCACATCAAGAATGGAGAAGCCTTATCATGAAGGCTGGATACTATGTGATCCTTCACACCTTCCAACAGAATCCTTCGACACTTTGATGTCTTCTTTTGCCATGCGTCAAGTACGGCAACATCACTAGAAGTAGGCTTTGGAATTTTTGCATCTATGAACTCCTTCAACCCATTGTCATCCAGCACCGCCTCCATCTTGTCCTTCCATGAAATACAATTCGAGCTACCCTCAAGGGCATACTCCAATATTAATCCGTTGAAAGAAATCTCAACTTCGACACCAAGAAAACACTGCTGCAAATTCGAATTCCACCAGCACAAAACTCAACCGCTTCAATGTTTTTCAATTGCTCCAATGATCAATATCACTCCGATACCATGTAGAAATTTGAATAGCTGAGATATTATTCACCGAGATTCTCCTGATCACACACTATTTTAGCTTCATGCATAATACATAATCTCTTCTACCATTAATCATCACATGCGGAAATAAAATCAATTGCATGCATACATTAAAACCACAAACAATCACACATATGAACACAGTATTTAATGGGAAAGGTTAAAGCTGAAAACCCCAACTATCTGTATATTATATGTCATGGAGATCATGTAACAATCATAGTACAAAACACCTCACAAGATCTCAGCACTACCTCCAATTGATACACACTATTAAGCTAGATCTAGCAAAACACATGCTCCAATATTTTGCCACTTGATAGCCAGCCTCTACTGTGTTTTCAATGCTATGGGATGGCTTCATTAAATAGATAAATCACCTGACTTGTACTGTGAAATCCTCATGGGCTTCTCCACCTATCTGTGTGTTGCAAATAGCAATTGTATAGTCACAACTGATAGTTAACCTGCTCTTTCACCTATTTCTGCATTGGTCTCCACTGAAACTGTCCATGCACTGAAGTTAAATGATGCATTCTTTAGTTGATTAATGAGTTTATAATTAGTGAATTAATTAATAATTAATTCACACCACTCTCACTAATTGTATCAATTAGTTAAACTGAATACAAATAGCTCAACTATGTTTAGATTAGTTAAACCGAATACAACTCCACTAACTTCCTCAATCAACTCCACCAAACTCTGTCACATGAGTTCTAACTGAAGTATCCATGCAATAGCTCCACATAACCCTTAGGAATAGCGTAATTCCTTCTGTCAGCTCCTGTGCCACATCTGTGCACTTAACTGAAGTGTTCCAAGAGAATAAGATAATGTTTAGAGTCCAAATATTATTAAGAGCTAATAATATTCGACATATCTATTTTTAGACTGGCAATCTAAAAATAGATTCCGCCAAATATGTCTAAAAATAGAAGTCCATCTATTTTTTCCGACTTGACCAACCATCCACAAATAGCATCCTGCAACTCATAGAACATGATCCATATGTCTAAAAATAGACATAGTCTAAAAATAGACTTTGCGCCAAAAATAGCCTGCGAGCCCACTTAGTGAAGGCGACTCCTTTCCACTAAGCTCATCATCTTGTTGCAACCTCAACAGAATGTTGGTACACCCTCACCAATCCAACCCCGCGTAAGGACACATCACCATCACGAACATGCGATCATCCACACGGGCTAGTAGCTCCAGTGCATTACTAGAAATCCTGGTTGGATACTTGGACAGACCCCTCTTAGACATCATCTCGCCCCACATGTGCATTTGTACCTGTATCATCAAACTACAATGCTGACGCACAAAAGTAGGCCTCATCTCTGGAAACCTCCCACGTACATGAGAATTACATCTATCTAAGGCTAAACAAAACTACTGCAAAAAAATGGTAGACCATCTAACAATTCATGGCCTCTGGAATAAAGAATCAACATAAAATAAAAGAGGGAAACTAATGTGTTTCCCGTCATTGGTATAATGTGAAATGGTGTTCGGTAATAGTGAGAGGCACCTAACCTCCTCTGGACCAAAAGAAGAAATCTGTAGTTGTCCACTAGACACCTGAAAATTTGCAGGAGAAAGTATATCATCCCTAATGTATCTCTGGGAGTACACCAACTGAATCCCTACTTCATAATCAACGGGGACATCGGGGAACTGGGGAAAATCCTCCCCTCCTAGATTGGTCAGTAATAAAATGAATATCCTCCTCAGTGGGCTGGTACCACTGGTCAGGACCGACACAGAAAGCCTGTTGGTGGGCATCCCACTTGTAGATCAACTGTACTAATAACCCACTATGCTCCTTCAAGGATGTAGCCTCTTCGTATAACTTAAGGAGGCTTACCTCTCTTAAGAGAAACTGGGTGGGTGGCGTAATAGGGCGAGGGTACAAAAGTCTCTCCCTCTCCCTTGCCTCCCACTATTGTATCATGTTATAATTGTCATCCCTCTGCTCTTGTTGTTTTCTTTCCTCTCTCCATTGACGTCATTGAATGATTCACATATTGAATACATCAGCCTCCCTCAAACATAAAACATAAAAAAAATTATTAAATGACAATTTTATTTACAAATATATAAATATAACTTTTATCAACAAAAAAAAAAAAAACATTCGGTGCACCACAAAAAAAAAAATTCACACCGCCAACGGTGCATACATGTATATCATACACCATCCACGGTGCGCATAAAAAAACTTCACGCACTGCGAGAACAAAAAATATTACTTAACTAAATATTAGAGGTGGTGTGTTGACAAAACATATCCACCCTATGGCGTTTGTTATAGCGCAGCGCACTGCTAGTTTGCAATATTTTACCACTAGCAGTGTGGTACCAAACACACACTACCTCGGTGTAGTATGTTTGACCGATGCACCGCACATTAGGTGTGTTCCCGGAATATCGATGCACTGGGTCGTTATGTTTATTTTTGCATAATTCCCAGTGCGTTCTGGTAAACTACCGCACCACCATAAATAAATTGTTATTTTTAAATAAATAAAAATTGTCGATGCGGCCGGAAATAGACACGCACTGCACTATTTTATTGTTATTACGGTGTGTTTTTTCTCGGTACCGCACTGGGTTGTCAAATTAACCGCCCGGTGTGGTTTTTGTTAACATAGTTCGCGGCGCGGCCTGTAAATTTACTGGTAGCGCCGGGAACGGTGCAAGAAGAACAACTCGAACGCACCGTGCAAGAAAAAAAAATAAAAAAAAACAGTGAATTGTAATTCAATTTTAAAAATTAATCTGCGAAAAGCTTAGGTTGGTGAGAAACTGGTACATTACCTGCACATTTGCATGTCGAGGAGGCATATTTGCAGTGGAATACTGAAAACCAAATTTTCCCACCGTTTTGCAAAATTCAAAGTCCACACACTGAGAAATGGACGGAAGCAGTGTGGGCAATGGAAGCACCGATGGCAGGGTGCCTCAGAGAAGGAAAATTCATATCGGTGCTTGAGAGCTCTACAGCATTGTAACAAGTAAAAATGAATTTTTATGGCCGGTAATTTTTTTTTTTTAATTATGAGACGCATCGGGCGGTTGTATCAATGGCACACCGCACTTCTTTACGGTGCGTTGAATCACTGAGACGCACCGGGCCAGTTTGTACAGAGTGCACAATGCTTCCTTTGAATAAAAACTCTATGCTGGAGCGTCATTGTACCTACACCGCATCAAGTCGTTGTTGTTAGTAAATAGCACTGAAATGTTGAAAAAAAACTGGGCTCATGATATACGACCATCATCGGGCATATTATATAAAAAGCACCATATATTTTCATTCTATAAACACCCTATGTCGGGGCGTTGTATCACCATAAACGCATTGAGGCGTAGTTGTTAGAGTATAGCACCGCAATGGTTATATAGTGAGTGTCTCGGTCTGCCATATGATAGTATGCACTAGTGCACTTTACATAAAACGCATCGGTGCATTGTATTTATGAAGTGCAGTGTTGTTTTTGTAGTACTTAAAAATAACTCTGCAACACTTCTTTAACCTCTACTATGTACTGGTGTGTCACATATATATCTTGCGCACTGGTGTGTGTTAGGATTATAAACGCACCACAAAAAAGCATCCGCAAAAACATCCACCTGCCAACCTCCTCCAGTGACCTCCGCTACAAATGGATATCTGGGCTATTTTTATAAGGGCTTCCTCAAAAACATCCGCTAGAGGGTATTTTCCTTGTAGTGGAAGGAAAACAGCATGGCATAAAGGTGAACCAGATGAGAAAGACTAATGAATCACTTTCTGATAGTTGACATGACTCGTGGATGAAAGTGATGGATGATTTGTGCCCTATGAAGCCAAAAGTTGAAGATTCCTCAATATCAAAATACATGAAATCGAGGGGAGGAATTCTTCATGAGAAGTTGGGTGTCTCACCATTACTGTTGCAGGTCCCTGGTTGAGAGGGAGTCTGGTGGTAAGTTTCTTGCTTGGAAAAAAATTGAAGTATGTCCTTCCTAAGTTAAGAGGGAGTGACGTATATGATTCTCTAATTCATGTGTCATGCACTAGACCAGGACTAACAGTCGTAAGTCTTAGTGAAGGCCATGAGAGAATGGATAGACACATCATTATGGTCTTCATCTGGGAAGACAGAATGGAGGATTGAGTAATCATCTGGCATTTAATACTCTTTGAGAAGGAGATAGGGCATTCAATATAAGAGTAGTTGGGGTCCGATATTCATTGAGGGTTGGCTACCCAAGAGAAGAATAGTCCAAGAAGGTCATACTCTGGGAACACCTAGGTGGAGTGTGTACCTTCGAGAGACAATGACTATGGTGTCTATAATTCATGTGTCTCTCCATCATTGTAGCCCATTGTCTCGTTGAGAGATGGGGTTGTTAGTCAAGGCCTTGCACTAAGAAAATGTTGGTTGATATGATGCTATAAAGATGTGATTATCAATCCGATTCTTCTTATGAAATTCTTCAGTTTGAAAGTGACCATGTACCTATATGAATACCTCCCTAGTTAAGAGGGAGTGTTGGAAAGTGTAACTAGGTTCGGTCTTCATATTGACTATTTAATTATGTATTTATGTAATGGAGAAGACAAATATAATAAAATGCATTTTTGTTATGCTTGCTTCATGGGTTTCAAGAGAAAGGTTTGTAATATAGGTCAAAATACTTCTTCTTGATGTCTTTTAGGGGTTTGTCATCTTGTCATAAATGTACTAATTAAGATTCATGTATATGAAGAGTTTATTCAAAGAAGTATGCCTTAAGACCTTGTCATATAACCTTGGAGAATGAAACTAGCACCACTACTCAAACCAGCCTTCAAGACGGCCTTCATCACACTGGAAGATAAGCTCTTCAAGTCGGCCTACAATTAGTTTGAAGGGTCGGCCTAAAACAGAGAAATAATGTCACTATATATAAGTAGCTATGTGGTTCATTTGAGACGAGGGAGCTCGGATAAGTTTGAATTGTTTTCGTTGATACCAAGATTTCATTTAAGGGAAACAGAAATGTGAAAATGAGATTATGTTTGTAATTGAGAACAAGTCTAAAGTTTGTAGTCAAGTCTGAAATCTGAAGTGTGAATTACAGAACAGAAGTATACAACGAAATTCTCTGTTGGAGTAAGTGTGAGGAAGGCTCAGTATAATCTCGAAGTCTATTGTGTAATAAATTCTATGCAATCACAAAAGTCTGATGCTCATTTAGGATTAGTGTTGTTCGGTGCTAATTTGTGCTAAGTATTGGAAGGTCCAAAAAGAAGTTGTAAAGAGGAGTCTCTTGGAAAGTGAAATAAGGAGACTATTGGAGGCTAAGATATTTGAAGGGTTAGTTAACAAAGACCAAGTTTCTCTAAAGTGACAAGTGCATAACAGTGTATAAGAAAAGGAGGAAGAAGTAAACTAGAGATCGAGCTCTCTAGTCCTAGTGCAGAAAGGTGTAGGACGGTGTAGGACAGTGCAAAGAAGAAGAAGCAACTTAAGGAGTCAAGAAAGAAGCAGTTACAAGATCTTGGAGGCATTCAAGGGTCAAGGGTCTGAGTCATGGTCATGGTACTTGTCATCTAAAAGTCTATAAGAATAATTTCTTTTGTTTTCCTCTCTAAGAGGGAGAGGTTTTGGCCCTATCTTGAAGAGCCTAAATTTGTGTCTCTTGTGTTTTGGTAATTAGCTTGATGAAATACATAATAAGCTAAGAGAATAAATAAGTAAAAAAAGTAAGCTCACAAGTAATTATCAAGAAGAGAATTTGAATTAATCACTGCCTCTCCAAATTCTCAACAAATCCATATATATATATATGGCAGGAGTGGAAATATCAAAGAAGTATGTGATAAGCTAGAAGATATATATTCTTTGAAGATGCAGTAAATAAGGTCATATCACTTAGACCTTATCTACACTAAATGAAGGAATATCTTCATAGAATCTCAATTGTGAGATCTGGGAGAAATGATAAAAAAAATAATCATCAATGTTCTAATGTGCAAGATATTACAAGAAGAAAGCTCATGTCACCGGAAAGATGAAGGGAGTTGAAGAAAAGAAGACCTAGTAAAGAAGGTGATCTCACAAAAGATCTTGTCATAGCTCCTAGATATTTCATAGGATATGGATATAATAAATAATAAGATGCAATATGGCATCATGAAAGGATTAGAAGCAAGAGCTCGTGATATCACCATTGGGAACCATGAAGGACAATGAGAACAAAGTTCATGGCAATCAAATATGAAAGATATAACTCTTGGGAACCTCATTGGAGAATTCATCCAGGACAATTCTCATCATACATCAAAAGGAGACAATTGCCAAGATAAGGATATTCAAGATTCTCTGATGGAATCCTCATCGAAGGATTCACCGATCTAGAGAGGAAACAAGTGTTTCATCAGGAACTCCAACTTGTGGAGTTCATGGAATGATGGAATGATGACATAAGAAGTAGATCAAGGGTTTGAAGACACTTCAATCAAGGAATTTTTTGAAAGAATACTAGATGACCTAAGGGTAAATGAGGTATGTATGCTTGTATTTAATATTATAATGTGATGTCGTATGGTTGCAAGTAAAATTGATCACTACTTCTATCCTGAAAATCGTGATCAAATGAAAGGGATCTCCTCCTCTAAAAGGATGTCGAAAGGCATGGTTCACACTAGATGAAATCAACATAATATATTTTCATATGAAGTATGATATGATTGGAAACTATTAAGGAATTTTAATTGAAATTTTGTTAATTTTAGATTACCATGGCATGTTCTATGCTTAAAGCATTTTTACTTCAATCTTTCTTATAGGCCCAATTCAATTTAGAAATCACATTGATAGAACATAATAATAGATCAATAGAATAAAAGTCAAATAATATATCAAAATTTGTAATTATTCTTGTCCAGCAAATATATAAAGAAATGTTTGTTACAACATTCAACATGCTACCCTAGCCAACAAAGACTTTGGTTGGCCAAACCAACTCTTCCAACATATAAGATCAGCCTTCCTTCAGGAGTCACACACACCACAAATATAGCTCCAAAACAGTCAACGCATAAGTCAACGCTGGTCAATGCTACAGTCCAAGGGGCTTCGGTCAAAGTCAACATTCAGCCTCAATTTTTGTGCCCTCCAGTACGGCCTCCAAAAATCAGAATTTTTGTGCAATTATTGAAGTCAAACTCCAAAGTTTGACCCACGATCAACGTTTGTCAATGCTTCAGTAAATGCTCTAAAAACATTCTCAAATCCTCCTGCTTCATATTCACACGTGGGAGAGAGAGAGAAGCCTCCAAAGGTTGTATGAACCAATCAGATGAAGATGAATGTGTGTGATGAGATGATGATGAAATGAGCATCATCTCTCTCCAATTTATATTCATCAATGAGGGTGTGTGACCCATATTTTGGGACTCGTGAGCCTACATAACAAATCTGGCCGACCTTGACAATTTGCACGTGTGGAAAACAAATTCAAAATATAAGTTTTTCTCATCCAAAGAAGATGATACTTAGATCAATCTTGCACCTGTTACATTATATCAATACTTGTTGTTCACATTCTAAGATTACTCACATATTAAGTTGAACATGAAATGAAGGTGTAAATAAGTTTTAATGGAAAGATTTTATGAGTCCATGAATGTGTTAAACTGATTCACCCCCCCCCCCCTCTCAGTTTAACTAAGGGTTCAATAATTGGTATCAGAGCCGGTTCCTTTGATGTAAGCTTAATAGCTTGAAGGAGATCTGGTTGAGTCATGGACTATCAAAATGTACCTGTGTTAAATACAACAAACTTTCCTGAATGGCGAGATAGGTTAAAACAAGATTATTGGCTTATGAACCTGAGGTATGGAAGCTTGTATGTGATGGTTACTGCACAGACTCTCCCATGGTGCAAGAACAACATAGGAATGCCAAGGAAAAATGTGTGATATTCAACAGCCTTCATAACAAGGATCTTGAGTTAATAATGGATTTAACTTCTGCAAAAGAAATTTGGGATAGATTGCACTTCATGCATGGAGTAGACACTAAGGATTGCACTGACAAGAAGGAAAAGAGAATTAAGAAGAAGAGAAATTCATTCCAACAAGAAAATTTTCAATCAAATGAGGTACCTGCTAGTGTGAATGGAAGTAAGAACCATGAAGAAATTGCTGCTGAGGAACAAACCAAACTTGACACAACCTTGACTGAAATAGAAAGATTGAAGAATGAAAACAAAGACCTGAAGACATTGGTGCAAATATGTGATGAGAAAGAATATGAAGATAAGAAAGAAATTATAGGCCTGAAGACACAGCTTGAAGAAGCAAAGAAAGTAGAAGACACTCTGCGAACAAATGAGAGAGAAAAGTCTTGAATGTGAAAAATTGAAAGAAGAAGTAGTGTGCCTTAGAAATAAATTAGAAAAAGCCCAAAGAGAAGTATTAATGAATACACCTAAAATGAAAAGCTTTGGACAGTTGGACCAGATTCTAAATGCTCTAAGGTCACCTCTCATAAAGGCTGGGATAGGATATGAAGGTGAAACCAGTAAGTCCAAGGTTGAAGATAACAGGAATTTCATTTTTGTAAAACTTGTAAAGGACAGTGAAGCAGTTCAACAGATTCCTACAGAAGTAGAAGCTTGCAAGAACATGATTTGCAGAGAAACAAATAGAAACAAGCATATACATGAAAAGACAGAAAATGAGAGGATAAAACAATCAGCTGCTAAAGGCTCATATGCTCCTAAGGATGAATTGAATAAATTTGGAAGATGTCAAAGAAGGTTCTTTCCTCCTATGGGAAGCATCACTTCTTTTTCCTACCACAAACAAGGACATACTGCAGCATATTGTAAGACAAAGCAAACCCAGTCCAACCAGAAAAGGATGCAACAAAAGAAAAGAACCCCTCAAGCAAGAAAATGGAAAAGAAAATCCTTCACCAGGTACACAAATTATTTCCATGGCTACTGTTATGCATGCAATAATTTTGGACATAAATCTGTTGAATGTAAATTGTATTCAAAAGGGGGAACAAAATATTACACATAAGCTAAAATGTACTTTGACAAAATAAGATGTTATGTATGCCTCAAGCTTGGTCACAAAGCAAAGGACTGTAAACTGCCATATATATTAAAGAACTCAAGACTGATGATGGAATCAAAGCAAATCAAACAGAACTATGAATCTAAAAGAAGTGCAGACATTATGATGAACCCCAATAAAGTATGGAAGGAAAATAGAAAGGGGGAGCCTATTATCTCAATAACATAATGAAAACATCATAGTCTCAGGGGAGCTACTCTATAAAACAAAGCAAATATCCAACCAAGTGATAAATATGAAGCAACATCTCAGGGGGAGAGCAGTTCATAACTAGTCCCCACAAAAACAGTCTAAGAAGAGCTCCATGAAATGAGAACAGCTATGAGAACAGGAAGGGAAAGGAAAATCCCTCTAACAGAGAACTATTGAGGAAGAAGATGATTTGAAGTATTAAATAGCTGACAGATTGATGGAAGAAAAGAAGACAGCAAGCATCCATGATGGTAGAGAGAACATCAGCCATGAACATGTAAGCCAAGAAGACGCCAGCACATAAGTGATGATCACAGTGTGCATCATACAGCCAGAATGAACAAGTGAACCACATTAAGAAGGAGGAATAAGAGAAGAGCCTATCATCATTATATCATTACATCTTTCATCTATGAAATGTCTCCTTGGAGGAATGCATTAAAGTGAGTAATAAATCCTTGAGAAATCAGCCCATGAAGATTCATAGAAAAGAAATTGAAGATGCCTTCCCAAATATATTTATATTAGAACTGTTGAATTGATCTTTAAAGCAGAAATGATTCTGGAGCAGTCCAAGAAAAGAAAATGCAGGGACAAACCTTTAAACCAGAATTACAGTCTAAGAAAAATGTCCATGATGCCAAGATCAGACTCAGTACATTGATGGTTGTTGTTGAGAACAGTGGGGAGCCGAAAAAAAAAAAATAGAAACTATGAAAGTTTTCTTAACATTGAGTTCATGAGTAAGCTGAAGTGAAAGTAGTATTAATTGGTACTTGGTACAAACAACATGCCTATCAACAAAATATCAAATGTTATCATGGAACAGCAGTAAGGTACAGGTCCTCGGGATCAAGGGATTATGGAAAGAGTACATTCAGCATAAAAGGGTCAATGAAAAGGCTAAAGGATCAGTATTTTGTTTACTCTTAAAACATGATATTGAACATTGAAATAGTATCTTTTTCTCTATATTTGCATGCCTTCCTAAAGTCAGTACATATACATATCAGGCCTCTTTTCTTAATATCATTCATAACACCGTGTGAAATATGTTTGCTGAGATTCAAATTAAAACATCTTGAATATGTTTTTGTTGAAGGTCATCATGATAGAACAGTTAAAGTATCGAAAGTATGAAGGATTAATTGGGTTAGTTGAAGCTCAAAACTCAATCATTGAGTCATCAAGAACATACTTCAGCAGAAAGGATTTGCTGACATTTCACCTTTAAAAGAGAGATTGATCATAGACATACATACCCCCCTTATGTCATAAAGAAAATTGCATGGTTAATAAGTGAGATTGACCAATACATTGAATGCATCTTACCTCAAGGTTTTGTTTTGAAAGTACATTATGCAAGCAGTAAAGGCATTTGATCTCTTAGATCAAATTCTGGTTTATTCATTGATCACATCTATAACAAGAACCTTCATCTATTAAGGGTAATATCATTATCATCATCCTAGCTCATATCATCACCAACAGGCAAGGAAGGTGTACCATAGCAATAAAAGATATATTGGCTTCATCACAATTGAACAGATGCTATACTGCAGATGAGTATTGCAGAAGAAGACATATTCCATCTACAATCTTCCTCAGTAGAAATGTATTGTCACATTACATCAGACAGAGATTGAAGTATATTTGAAGCATTCGCAGTATTTTAGGTTTAATCTAATGATGTAGCTCTGATTAGATAAAGCTGGTACAATGTGTTCTATGAAGTGTCAGTATCTTCATTTTCAGCTTTATACAAGTGAAAGGGGTCAGTGCTTTTGGATTGTATCAACTTGTAGTGTATATTCAAGTTCAATAATCCTCAAAAGTATTCCCTCAACAACTCTTGTACACCAGTTTGGAGCAGCAGGGTACAAAGTCAGAAGAAGAATGCCTAAACACATCTCAGAGAGAGGAAATGAAGAGATAGAAAGCACACTAGGAAATGTGCAACCCTTTGTCATTGATGTCAAAGGGGGAAGGAAAAGAAAGTAACAGACGATAGGCTCTTCTAAAAGAAGTCAGGCAGAGAAAGACTTGGAGGAAGCATTGGATTATTAGTGGATGTGTTGCCATCAATGCCAAAGGGGGAGACTGTTGGAAATGTTGTCATTGATGGAAAATGAGATGACAAAGGAGGAGCACTTGAAACATCAGTCAAGGAGCAGAGGAAGCAAAAAGAGAGGTGGCAGAGGTAGCAGTGAATTGAAGCAGAGAGCTATTCAAGGTGCAGAGTAGTGAAGAAGAAGTTTTTCACTACATGAGTATGATGAGACTGTGTTCTGCAGATAATTGAAGAAAATCCATATCCTGTTCAGAGGCGGAGTTAGAGAAGGGCTAGTGATTTTGACTTGAATATCTAACCAACACAGCTATGTTGTAAGTGAATTCATTTGTCTAATATGAATGAAGGAAATTGTTCCTGAATGGATGTGTACTGGTTGATTTAGTTTCTGTGAGAGAATGCTTGAATCTCCATGAATCATGTATAAATAGAATCTAAAATAGGAGTTGAAATAATACTCTGCACATAAGGAAAGAACCCAGTATTGGTTTGAATTGAATGTATGATGAAACCCTGTACCCGATATTTTAAATGGGTTCTGTGAAGAAATGTCAATGTCGTGGGTTATTGGAGGAATTGAATGTACATCCATCTATGAACTGGAATCCTGTGCGTGTAAACCAGTGATAAGCAGATGAAAAAACTCTGCAGTAAGGGTTTATAGGATCAAGAGTCAACGTTGGGTTAAAGATTCGCAAATCCTGTTGTGAGAACCTGTAGAATAAAACCCATCCTATAACCATTGCGATATTAATCTATCTGGAATCAAGCTTTCAGTTCTGGTGTGATATTTGGGCATATCGGTTTTAGAATGCTGTATAGAGATTACGAAGAGCTTAAAGGAAATTCAAAGGCCATCGAGTCATGGAAGGAGGACTTCATGTGATCCATTGAGAACTCATAGCACAACAGAGCAATGAATAGAACGACGCAGTTGAAATAACTTTAATTTATGGTTGCAGTGCCACTCTATAACTAAAAGCGCAGAGGATTGGTAACAAACCAAAAGTTGAATCGAAATTAAACCACAGAGTTAAATTTGATGAAGCGGAACCATGAATATAAGCGGAACTGTGAAGGTGAACAGTAAAATCGGCGCTCAAAAACCAGTGGTTTCGCGCGACAGTTAAAGTGGTAAGTAGAATTGTCAAAAAGAACGCGATATATGTCATTGGTTGCCACGTGTCCTAAAGTGGTTTTCGAATACAACTTTTTTCGCGTAATTTTGGAGAATTATGTGACGAGCATATAATTTGTGCGATATTGTGCGACATCCATCGGATTTGGACTTGGCGCGCGACAAAATTTGGATCGTCAGATCAAATCGACAGTTAATACAAAACAAGGTACGTGGGCTCGATCTACTTTATGTTGAACTATAAACCAAAGTTGAACAACAGGTTGTGGAACCAAGATATATGTGTCGTGTTAATATATAAACCTTGGGTGAATGCTATAAGCGCAGGTGTATGTAATTAAAAGAGCCGGACCCCTTTTGTAGCATTAAGACTAAGGTTCGAATAAATAATGTGGCTTATTATGTTTTGCCTTAGAGGGTTGGTTAAAGAGTTTTGACTGTCGGGCAGATTCATTCGATATTTATAAAGAAAAGGCTCCAGGATATATATATATATATATATATATATATATATATATATATATATATATATATATATAGCGCTTTATATACAAAGGACCAAGGTTACAATATAAAGCATATGTATTATATTCTTGTGCGCGAGATTAAAAGAACAAAAGGTTCTATTGTTCGGGTTTAAAACAAACGAAGTATTATAAGGTGGGACCCTCACGAATCGCATCGGAGGAAAACAGAACATCGGAGCATTCTATTGAAAGCTGCAATTGCGATTAATCGCATCGGGTCTTTCGCAAAGGCATTAATCGCATCGGAACATTTGCAAATGCATCAATCGCATCGGAGTAAGGGCAGAGCATCGGAACATTTGCAAATGCATCAATCGCATCGGAGTAAGGGCAGAACATCGAAACATTTGCAAATGCATCAATCGCAATTGGAAGTATTCAAAAGCGATCCATCGCATCAGGGATTAAGAAAAATCTGGATATGTGGGCCAGAGCGCATGTTGCGTAAATAGTTAAGGGCTAACGTTAAATGAGATCAGAATATTGTTGTGGCAAGTTTTATAATGTTTGGTTTTATAGTTTTATACTCCAAGTTAAATATTCGCGAATGATGAATATGGGTGTTGGCCTAAGCTATTCCTTGGAGTGATCAAAGGTTATTTTAATGGTTTGTAACATTTGAATTGGGGTCACAATATATGTTGATACATATATTATGTTGATGATAATTGAACCTTGGATGGAATGAATTGTGCGCTGGGCATATTATAGTTGTGGGCATTTGGAGTTTTACCAAGGTGGAACTTTGATGTGGAATGAAATGTTATGAAGATTGAAAGGAGTTTTACATATAAGTTTATGAAGCTGGAAACATATATTTGTTAATATGCTGAAGACCATTGTGTAATGGAGAATTCCAATGGCTTTATAACCATGGTTTAATTCATTGCACAGACATATACAAAGAGCTCAAAATTGTGGGTCCCGACATATATGATTTCATAATCAAAATATAAAATGTAGAGAACGTTGGAGGCGCGTTATGGATTTTATAATAAGGTTTAATCCCATTGAGGCAAAGAACAAAGTTCCCGCATATACAGTTTGTTACACATGGTTCACAACCATAAGATAACCTTAGAAGAAAAAGCCTCCAGATATGTTTATTGAAATTACCAGATCAGCAGTTATATATGTTGTAACGCAATTATATATATACAGCAGACACACAATCACAGTGAACAGGAATATGCACAGGAATGAATTTGACATGTGTACAAGCACAAAAAACTGGAGAATATGCAGAAGACAGTGAACAGAGTATGCAGAACAGTTATATGACAGCTGCAGATACACAATTGCAGTGAATAGAAGAGGAAGGCAGAACAGTTACCTGACAGCAGCAGAAAAGACAAAACCAGCAAGCCAAGTGCTGGAAAGAAGACTAAGTGAAATTGATATATGTAACTGAAAAATTGAATGTATATGTTTTAATTGATTTTATATTGTTTGTGATGCATTGGCAAGTCTTCGGAGGAAAACAAAAATCCCATTGTAATATTGAAATTAGTACATATTGCTATATTTTTCTGAGTGAGCTAAAAAAAGAAATGAGAAGGCAGAAGGCAAAGAGGCATGGTTGTCCATTTCGAATTACCTGTGGAATACTAACAGTCATAAGGAAATCCCTATAAATGATATCACCTTGATATGGATAGAGAGGTTAAAGAGTGAGGAAAAAGAATGCAGAAATGAAGCAGTGAGGCAGAAAAGGAGGAGCTGCGCAGAGAAGAAGGTGGAGCTGATAGAGAATCTGAGAAGATGCAGAGATGATACAGGACATATATGAGGACTGATGAACAGCAGAAGAGAAGGTACATAACAGCGCTGATATCCAAGGTAAATCAACAAGTGTTTTTCTTTTGAAAGAGTAAGGAAGTTGGAGCTTCCCTATCAAGTTGTAGCTTGATAGATTTCAGTTGTAGTTGACTGAGGTAGGAGCCTCCTGTAGGTTGGTGCCTGCAAAAAATAGATGGGAGTTGGTGCTTCCACATCAAGTTGTAGCTTGATAAAATGTCAATTGTAGCTTACTGAGGTTGGAGCCTCCTGTAGGTTGGTGCCTGCAGAAAATTGATGGGATTTGGAGCTTCCTTGCAAGTTGTAGCTTGCAGAATTGAGGTAGGAGCCTCCTGTAGGTTGGTGCCTACAGAAAATCAGTGGTGAGAGGAATTTGGAGCTTGCCTTTGCATCGCAACAATAATAAGATGTGGTTTTCTCTCTTTATGGATTTCCACTTATATCTGATGTCTCTGTGCATGATGCGTATGTGTTGATATGGTTTATCTCATCTGCTTAATACTTACTGCTCTCATATTAAGTTTGTTGTTACATTATATCATTACTTGTTGTTCACATTCTAAAATTACTCACATATTAAGTTGAACATGAAATGAAGGTGTAAATAAGTTTTAATTGAAAGGTTTTAAGAGTCCATGAATGTGTTAAACTGATTCACCCCCCCCCCCCTCTCAGTTTAACTAAGGGTTCAACAATTGGTATCAGAGCCGGTTCCTTTGGTGTAAGCTTAATAGCTTGAAGGAGATCTAGTTGAGTCATGGACTATCAAAATGTACCTGTGTTAAATACAACAAACTTTCCTGAATGGAGAGATAAGGTCGAAATAGGATTATTGGCTTATGAACCTGAGGTATGGAAGCTTGTATGTGATGGTTACTGCACAGACTCTCCCACGGTGCAAGAACAACATAGGAATGCCAAGGCAAAATGTGTGATATTCAACAGCCTTCATAACAAGGATCTTGAGTTAATAATGGATTTAACTTCTGCAAAAGAAATATGGGATAGATTGCACTTCATGCATGTAGTAGACACTAAGGACTGCACTGACAAGAAGGAAAAGAGAATTAAGAAGAAGAGAAATTCATGCCAACAGGAAAATGTTCAATCAAATGAGGTACCTGCTAGTGTGAATGGAAGTAAGAACCATGAAGAAATTGCTGCTGAGGAAAAAGCCAAACTTGACACAACCTTGACTGAAATAGAAAGATTGAAGAATGAAAACAAAGACCTGAAGACATTGGTGCAAATATGTGATGAGAAATAATATGAAGATAAGAAAGAAATTATAGGCCTGAAGACACAGCTTGAAGAAGAAAAGAAAGTAGAAGACACTCTGCTAGAACAAATGAGAGAGAAAAGTCTTGAATGTGAAAAATTGGAAGAAGAAGTAGTGGGCCTTAGAAAGAAATTAGAAAAAGCCCAAAGAGAATTATTAATGAATACACCTAAAATGAAAAGCTCTGGACAGTTGGACCAGATTCTAAAGGCTCAAAGGTCACCTCTCATAAAGGCTGGGATAGGATATGAAGGTGAAACCAGTAAGTCCAAGTTTGAAGATAACAAGAATGTCATTTTTGTAAAACTTGTAAAGGACAGTGAATCAGCTCAGCGGATTCCTACAGAAGTAGAAGCTGGAAAGAACGTGATTTGCAGAGAAACAAACAAAAACAAGCAGATACATGAAAAGACAGAAAATGAGAGGATAAAACAATCAGCTGCTAAAGGCTCATATGCTCCTAAGGATGAATTGAATAAATTTGGTAGATGTCAAAGAAGGTTCTTTCCTCTTATGGGAAGCATCACTTTTTTTTCCTGCCACAAACAAGGACATACTGCAACATATTGTAAGACAAAGCAAACCCAGTCCAACCAGCAAAGGATGCAGCAAAAGAGAAGAACCCCTCAAGCAAGCAAATGGAAAAGACAATCCTTCACCAAGTACACAAATTATTTCCATGGCTACTGTTATGCATGCAATAATTTTGGACATAAATCTGTTGAATGTAAATTGTATTAAAAAAGGGGAACAAAATATTACACATAAGCTAAAATGTACTTTGACAAAATAAGATGTTATGTTTGCCTCAAGCTTGGTCATAAAGCAAAGGACTGTAAACTGCCATATATATTAAAGAACTCAAGACTGATGATGGAATCAAAGCAAATCAAACAAAACTATGAATCTAAAAGAAGTGTTGACATTATGATGAACCCCAATAAAGTATGGAAGGAAAAGAGAAATGGGGAGCCTATTATCTCAATAACATAATGAAAACATCATAGTCTTAGGGAGAGCTGCTCTAGAAAACAAAGCAAATATCCAACCAAGTGATAAATATGAAGCAACATCTCAGTGGGAGAGCAGTTCATAACTATTCCCCACAAAAACAGTCTAAGAATAGCTCCATGAAATGAGAACAGCTATGAGAACAGGAAGGGAAAGGAAAATCCCTCTAACAGAGAACTATTGAGGAAGAAGATGATCTGAAGTATTAAATAGCTGACAGATTGATGGAAGAAGAGAAGACAGCAAGCATCCATGATGGTAGAGAGAACATCAGCCATGAACATGTAAGCCAAGAAGACACCAGCACATAAGTGATGATCACAGTGTGCATCATACAGCCAGAATGAACAAGTGAACCACATTAAGAAGAAGGAATAAGAAAAGAGCCTATCATCATTATATCATTACATCTTTCATCTATGAAAAGTCTCCTTGGAGGAACGCAGTAAAGTGAGTAATAAATCCTTGAGAAATCAGCCCATGAAGATTCATCGAAAATAAATTGAAGATGCCTTCCCAAAGATCTTTATATTAGAACTGTTGAATTGATCTTTAAAGCAGCAATGATTTTGGAGTAGTCCAAGAAAAGAAAATGCAAGGACAAACCTTTAAACCAGAATGACAGTCTAAGAAAAATGTCCATGATGCCAAGATCAGACTCAGTACATTGATGGTTGTTGTTGAGAACAGTGGAGAGCCCAAAAAAAAAAAAAAATAGAAACTATGAAATTTTTCTTGACATTGAGTTCATGAGCAAGCTGAAGTGAAAGTAGTATTAATTGGTACTTGGTACAAACAGCATGCCTATCAACAGAATATCAAGTGTTATTATAGAACAGCAATAAGGTACAAGTCCTCAGGATCAAAGGATTATGGCAAGAGTACATTCAACATAAAAGGGTCAATGAAAAGGCTAAAGGATCAGTATTTTGTTTACTATTGAAACATGATATTGAGCATTGAAACAATATCTTTTTCTATATATTTGCATGCCTTCCTGAAGTCAGTACATATACATATCAGGCCTCTTTTCTTAAGATCATTCATAACACCGTGTGAAATATGTTTGCTGAGATTCAAATTAAAACATCTTGAATATGTTTTTGTTGAAGATCATCATGATAGAACAGTTAAAGTATCGAAAGTATGAAGGATTAATTGGGTCAGTTGAAGCTCAAAACTCTGTCATTGAGTCATCAAGAACATACTTCAGCAGAAAGGATTTGCTAACATTTCACCTTTAAAAGAGAGATTTATCATAGACATACATACCCCCCTTATGTCATAAAGAAAATTGCATGGTTAATAAGTGAGATTGACCAATACATTGAATGCATCTTACCTCAAGGTTTTGTTTTGAAAGTACATTATGCAAGCAGTAAAGGCATTTGATCTCTTCGATCAAATTCTGGTTGATTCATTGATCACATCTGTAACAAGAACCTTCAGCTATTAAGGGTAATATCATTGTCAACATCCTAGCTCATATCATCACCAACAGGCAGGAAAGGTGTACCACAGCAATAAAAGATATATTGGCTTCATCACAATTGAACAGATGTTGTACTACAGATGAGTATTGCAGAAGAAGACATATTCCATCTACAATCTTCCTCGACAGAAATGAACTGGCACACTACATCAGAGAGAGATTGAAATATATTTGAAGCATTCTCAGTGTTTTAGGTTTAATCCAATGATGCAGCTCTGATTAGATAACGCTGGTACAATGTGTTCTATGAAGTGTCAGTATCTTCACTTTCAGCTTTATACAAGTGAAAGGAGTCAGTGCTTTGGGATTGTATCAACTTGCAATGTACATTCAAGTTGAATAATTCTCAAAAGTATTCCCTCAACAACTCTTGTACACCAGTTTGGAGCAGCAGGGTACAAAGTCAGAAGAAGAAGGCCTAAACACATCTTAGAGAGAGGAAATGAAGAGATAGAAAGCACACTAGGAAATGTGCAACCCTTTGTCATTGATGTCAAAGGGGGAGGAAAAGCAAGTAACAGAAGATAGGGTCTTCTAAAAAAAGTCAAGCAGAGAAATACTTGGAGGAAGCATTGGATTATTGGTGGATGTATTGCCATCAATGCCAAAGGGGGAGACTGTTGGAAATGTTGTCATTGATGGAAAAGGAGATGACAAAAGAGGAGCACCTGAAACATCAGTCAAGGAGTAGAGGAAGCCAAAAGAGATGTGGCAGAGACAGCAGTGAATTGAAGCAGAGAGCTATTCAAGGTGCAGAGTAGTGAAGAAGAAGTTTTGCACTACATGAGTATGATGAGACTGTGTTCTGCAGATAATTGAAGAAAATCCATATCCTGTTCAGAGGCAGAGTTAGAGAAGGGCTAGTGATTTTGACTTGAAGATCTGACCAACACAGCTGTGTTGTAAGTGAATTCATTTGTCTAATATGAATGAAGGAAATTGTTCATGAATGGATGTGTATTGGTTGATTTAGTTTCTGTGAGAGAATGCTTGAATCTCCATGAATCATGTATAAATAGACTCTGAAATAAGAGTTGAAATAATACTTTGCACATAAGGAAAGAACCCAGTATTGGTTTGAATTGAATGTATGATGAAACCCTGTACCCGAGATTTGAAATGGGTTTTGTGAAGAAATGTCAATGTTGTGGGTTATTGGAGGAATTGAATGTACATCCATCTATGAACTGGAATCCTGTGCGTGTAAACCAGTGATAGGCAGATGAAAAAACTCTGCAGTAAGGGTTTATACGATCAAGAGTCAACGTTGGGTTAAGGATTCGCAAATCCTGTTGTGAGAACCTGTAGAATAAAACCCATCCTATAACCATTGCGATATTAATCTATCTGGAATCGATCTTTCAGTTCTGGTGTGATATTTGGGCATATCGGTTTTAGAATGCTGTATAGAGATTACCAAGAGCTTAATGGAAATTCAAAGGCCATTGAGTCATGGAAGGAGGACTTCATGTGATCCATTGAGAATGCATAGCACAACAGAGCAATGAATAGAACGACGCAGTTGAAAGAACTTTAATTTGTGGTTGCAGTGCCACTATATAACTAAAAGCGTAGAGGATTGGTAACAAACCAAAAGTTGAATCGGAATTAAACCACAGAGTTAAATTTGATGAAGCGGAACCATGAATATAAGCAGAACCGTGAAGGTGAACAGGAAAATCGACGCTCAAAAACCAGTGGTTTCGCGCGACAGTTAAAGTGGTAAGTAAAATTGTCAAAAAGAACGCGATATATGTCATTGGTTGCCACGTGTCCTAAAGTGGTTTTCGAATACAACTTTTTTCGCGTAATTTTGGAGAGTTATGTGACGAGCATATAATTTTCGCGATATTGCGCGGCATCTGTCGGATTTGGACTTGGCGCGCAACAAAAGTTGGACCGTCGGATCAAATCGACAGTTAATACAAAACAATGTACGTGGGCCCGATCTACTTTATGTTGAACTATAAACCAAAGTTGAGCGACAGGTTGTGGAACCACGATATATGTGTCGTGTTAATATATAAACCTTGGGTGAATGCTATAAGCGCGGGTGCATGTAATTAAAAGTGTCGGACCCCTTTTGTAGCATTAAGACTAAGGTTCGAATAAAGAATGTGGCTTATTATGTTTTGCCTTAGAGGGTTGGTTAAAGAGTTTTGATTGTCGAGCAAATTCATTCGATATTTTTAAAGAAAAGGCTCCAATATATATATATATATATATATATATATATATATATATATAGGGCATTATATACAAAGGACCAAGGTTACAATATAAAGCATATGTATTATATTCTTGTGCGTGAGATTAAAAGAACAAAAGGTTCTATTGTTCGGGTTTAAAACCAATGAAGTATTATAAAGTGGGACCCTCATGAATCGCATCGAAAGAAAACAGAACATCGGAGCATTCTATTGAAAGTTGCAATTGCGATTAATCACATCGGGTCTTTTGCAAAGGCATTAATCGCATCGGAACATTTGCAAATGCATCAATCGCAATCAGAAGTATTCAGAAGCGATCCATCACATCAGGGATTCAGAAAAGTCTGGATATGTGGGCCGAAGCGCATGTTGCGTAAATAGTTAAGGGCTGACGTTAAATGAGATCGGAATATTGTTGTGGCAAGTTTTATAATGTTTGGTTTTATGGTTTTATACTCCAAGTTAAATATTCGGGAATGATGAATATGGGTGTTTGCCTAGGCTATTCCTTGGAGTGATCAAAGGTTATTTTAATGGTTTGTAACATTTGAATTGGGGTCGCAATATATGTTGATACATATATTATGTTGATGATAACCGAACCTTGGATGGAATGAATTGTGTGTTGGGCATATTATAGTTGTGGGCATTTGGAGTTTTACCAAGGTGGAACTTTGACGTGGAATGAAATGTTATGAAGATTGAAAGGAGTTTTACATATAAGTTTATGAAGCTGGGAACATATATTTGTTAATATGCTAAAGACCATTGTGTAATGGAGAATTCCAATGGCTTTATAACCATGGTTTAATTCATCGCACAGACAGATACAAAGAGCTCAAAATGGTGGGTCCCGACATATATGATTTCATAATCAAAATATAAAATGTAGAGAATGTTGGAGGCGCGTTATGGATTTTATAATAAGGTTTAATCCCATTGAGGCAAAGAACAAAGTTCCCACATATACAGTTTGTTAGACATGGTTCACAACCATAAGATAACCTTGGCAGAAAAAGCCTCCAGATATGTTTATTGAAATTGCCAGATCATCAGTTATATATATTGTAACGCAATTATATATATACAGCATACACACAATCACAGTGAACAGGAATATGCACAGGGATGAATTTGACAGGTGTACAAGGACAGAAAACTGGAGAATATGCAGAAGACAGTGAACAGAGTATGCAGAACAGTTATATGACAGCTGCAGATACACAATTGTATTCAATAGCAGAGGAAGGTAGAACAGTTACCTGACAGCAGCAGAAAATACAAAACCAGCAAGCCAAGTGCTAGAAAGAAAACTGAGTGAAATTGATATATGTAACTGAAAAATTGAATGTATATGTTTTAATTGATTTTATATTGTTTGTGATGCATTGGCAAGTCTCTGGAGGAAAACAAAAATCCCACTGTAATATTGAAATTAGTTCATATTGCTATATTTTTCTGAGTGAGCTGGAAAAAGAAATGAGAAGGCAGAAGGCAAAAAGGCATGGTTGTCCATTTTGAATTCCCTGTGGAATGCTAACAGTCATAAGGAAATCCGTATAAATGATATCACCTTGATATGCATAGAGAGGTTAGAGAGTGAGGAAAAAGAATGCAGAAATGAAGCAGTGAGGCAGAAAAGAAGGAGGAGCTGAGCAGAGAAGAAGGTGGAGCCGATAGAGAATTCGAGAAGATGCAGAGATGATACAGGACAGATATGAGGACTGATGAACCGCAGAAGAGAAGGTACAGAATAGAGCTGATATCCAAGGTAAATCAGCAAGTGTTTTTCTTTTGAAAGAGTAAGGAAGTTAGAGCTTCCCTATCAAGTTGTAGCTTCATAGATGTCAGTTGTAGCTGACTGAGGTAGGAGCCTCCTGTAGGTTGGTGCCTATAGAAAATAGATGGGAGTTGGTGCTTCCACATGAAGTTGTAGTTTGATAAAATGTCAGTTGTAGTTGATTGAGGTTGGAGCCTCCTGTAGGTTGGTGCCTGCAGAAAATTGATGGGAGTTGAAGCTTTCTTGCAAGTTGTAGCTTGCAGAATTGAGGTAGAAGCCCCCTATAGGTTGGTGGCTACAGAAAATCAGTGGTGAGAGAGAGTTGGAGCTTGCCTTTGCATCTTAACAATAATAAGATGTGGTTTTCTCCCTTTATGGGTTTCCACTTATATCTGGTGTCTCTGTGCATGATGTGTATGTGTTGATATGGTTTATCTCATCTGTTTAATACTTACTGCTCTCATATTAATTCTGTTGTTACATTATATCATTACTTGTTGTTCACATTCTAAGATTACTCACATATTAAGTTGAACATGAAATGAAGGTGTAAATAAGTTTTAATAGAAAGGTTTTAAGAGTCCATGAATGTGTTAAACTGATTCACCCCCCGCCCCACCCCTCTCAGTTTAACTAAGGGTTCAAAACTCAGCATCTTCGAGAGTGTCTCTTAGCTATGAAGGTCTTGTTTTATTTGAAGAGGGTGGATCTATAGGATCCATCAGGCATTGGTTCTTCCAGCTTCCCTGCTTCTTCTTCTTCTTCTTTGTCTTACTTTGAGCTAGGAAGATTCCTAACTTTCTTGAGGGCAGCATCTTCATCGAAGGTGACATCATGCAATATCTCCACTTCTCTTTAACCACGAACATAGATTCTATATGCCTTTGAGGTTTCACTGTAGCTGTTACACAGCAATTTGTCACCGTCCCTACCATTCTCCGTCCCGCACAATGGAGGACCCATTTTGTGACCTGTGAACATTGTCATGCCTTGAAACCATTATCAATGCATTCCTCTAAGCATGAGCTTCAATTGCCCTAAAGACATCTCCTTGCAAAAAACCATGAAAACATCTCCTTTTGCATTGGCGCAGGAAGACAGTTCATCACTCGCGCCAATGGGGAAAATCCTACAAAGAGGCCGCGCCAACTGGCGCTCTGTCCCAGAGTCGCAGTCGCGCCAGCCAATTTAAGGAGTGTTTTTTAAATAAAGATGGTGGAAGTTGTGTTTCAACAAACTCAGAAACCAATGCCTATCTTGAGTTGGGAGGTTTGGCTACGGAAGTTCCATGGAAGGGAAGTGGTTTGCCACCTCTCATGGAACCTTCCTTGATGATAGGGCCAATCCCACAATAATAGGGATCCCAACTCCCTCCTTCCCCATCTATAAAAGCTTGCCTATTGCCATTGCAAGCTATTCTTGAAGTGCCTAAGCTTTGAATCTCCAAATTCCCAAGAGCCTTTGTGTTGTAAGAGCCCTCTTTCTTCCCTTAAGGCCGACTCAAGTAAGGAGACTATCGTCGAGAGACTCTAGAGAGGCTTTCCCTTTCCCTGGCGAGCTTTGCGAGACGTGAACGACTGGGGACCCTTCCGAAGGAGACCGTGGCATCAGAACATTGGTTGTACTCTCTTTCGATTGTTTACTAATGAATGACTACCGGTTATGGTTCCACTCTGTTTTTCACTTATGTTAATAATGAGTTATATCCTTTCTGACTGATATATAGTTGTGTATCCTGGATTTTATGCTTGTATTCGTGTTGTTTCTTGCATGTGCAGGTGTCCATTCACAGAGATCGTGGGGATCGTGATCTGCCGAGGCTAAGGAACGGGAATGCCATCTCTTCTACGAATCATAGCACTAGACTCGAGGTAGGCCTCCATCATTGGCTTATTTATTCGCAATTAGGAACTTGCGCTGTAGCATTTGATGATTGTTGCTAGACCCCTGCTGGGCTAGTAGGGATCGCCTATGCCCGCAGAGGGGATTTACCTCCTCAACAATTTGGCGACTCCACTGGGGATATCGTCTAGTTTTCACTGTCTCGTTTTGATTGTTTTATGATTTCCCTTGCTTGGTTAGCCTTCTGGGTTGGGTTCTTTTGCTGTTTTTTGCTTCTTGGTTTGCTTAGTTTACATTGATCTGCTTCTGGAGTAGTTCTTTTTTGTTTTTGGCTGAGAAACTCGACTGGCGCGCTTTTTAGCCCTACAGTCGCGCCAATTGGCGCATGTTGCTTTTGTATAGCCCGCGCCAATTGCTTGCTGGCGCCAGTTGCAGCCTTACAGTCGCGCCACTCCTGTAGGGTATTTGAGTTTGCTCAGTTTTGAGCTCTCTAGGTCTGGTCAGTGTTTTTCTTCTTGATTTTTCGACTACCTGAGTGTGTTGGAGTCCTGTTTGACTGGGAATTTGCCTTCATCCTTTGGTTGTTTGCTTTTCTCCATCGATTTCACGTTTTAAGCCCTAGGGCATCTAGTGGCTTTGTGTATCGAGCCCTCCTTGGGAGTGTTGGTGTTTCGTTAATCCAGTCAACTCTCTGATTGCTCCTCCGCATCCTCTTAGTAGTTGTTCACTGTTTTGTTGCGATTTTTGGGTGATTGCTCGTTTCTTCATTCAAATTTCGTTTGGTCTTGCTTTGGGCCTAGATCACACGGTCCATTGGAGCCTTTGAGTCTTTTTCTTGGTTTTGAGAGACTTTGGTCGATTTGAGATCTGGTTGTTTGTGTCATTGAGTGAAATTTGTTCGTTTTGCTCTCTCAATATCATTTCTCAAGTTGCTTCTCTTTTATTTTCAGTTTGTTTAGTGCATTTAGCTATCAAACATTGAAAATTACAAAAAAAAAATCTCTGTTGCTTTTGGTTGATTAGTGCAAATTGAAATTTTTCGATTTTACTAGTAATTAGTGATTTGAATGAAAAATTTTCGATTTCATTAGTTGCATTAGAGATATCATTGTTTGTCTTCCGATCGTTTTGTTTGTGTAAAAACTCTCAACTCTTCTGTAGCTAGTTTTCATCGAACGAAATGGTGTACTGTGGCATGTAGCTTTGCATTTAGGAGTTTTTGAAACAACACATTCGTTAGGGCCTGAAAACTGAAATGTAATTGAAGATCAACTTTAAAATCTACTCAATTTACACTAAGGCAGCATTGGAATCTAACGAAACATATTTAGAGGTCTAGGCTAGAGACGTGTTCCGGCGTCTTTAAACCTAGCAGTTGTCGTTCGCCTTTTGGCTTTAGACAGCGCTAGCACGGACTTGTGCTCCCCGTACCGTCGCGTATATAAAGGGAGACCCCTCTAGGTTTTCAATCCTTTATCCACAGGAAGCCGAGTCTGCCGCCCTATACCCGTGATACACCGAACACAGCATTCGGGGAGATTGCCTGCACGTACGAAAAGTCCTTGGTTGATTTCTTTTTCATTATTAAAACCAAGGTGTATATTGCAGTTCACGGTTATTTGGTACACCCTTTGTGCCTAGTATTCATGAGCAGTCATTTGGTCTTTTCTGACTCCCTAAATTTGAAAAGACCGTCAAGCGCTTGTCCTTTCACGCTTGTGTCAAATCTGAAAGAGATAGAGTCATATTTTATTGTTTCTCGACTCTTAAAACATGAAACGGTGAAGTTTCTTATTTTTCAATGTGGTAAAAAATTAATCACCCACGATTATACGCCCTGTTAGATATTGCTTGTTGACCGTTTGATCGTGTGTCTTGACTCTTTTTCAGCTCGTGTGTGTGTTTGCTTCTTTTTCTCTGGTCGTTTGCCACAGTGGCGGAACCTTCGGTTTCGTCTACTGGTAGTTTTTACACGGACGATTCTTCAGAGGCTTCCTAATCCTTTGCTGAATTGCAGCAGCCTATTGTTTCCGAGTTTCCTGACGGGGGACCGGTTCTTGCTGAGCAACCCTTTGGAGGACCAGTTGAGTTCAATTGGCCCTTTTCGGACCCTGTGTCTGAATTGAGATTAGGAGCTGATTTCCTTTCTCTTACATCGGGTTCGCCTTTTGTTGCTGCTGTATTTCCTCCTAGTCCTCGCCGTCTCTTGCGAGATTTAACGGCATGATCAACCATGAGTGATTCTGGTGAGGAAATCCCAACGTCTGGTGAAGACTATCAGCTCTTCCCACGAAGATTGTTTCAGGGAGACAACTCTGAGCTGGCTGACATGTCAACAACGAGTCCCTCGTTACCACAGGGATATAGTTCTTTGGGCCAGATCATTTCCGCCGCAGCCTCTATGGGAGTGACAGCTCCTTCTTTGAGGCCAGCTGCCACTACGCCCGGGGTGTCTCCTCAAACGCCCGTTACTTCTGTTCCCGTCCAGCCCACTGTCTGTGTGGCCGCCTCTTCTCCTGTTGTCACAGCATCCACTGCAAGGGCTGCGCCAACTCCTGAAGATGTTTATCTAGCGACTGCTATACCGGAGAACATCTCTCCGGAGGAGTATCGGTTGTCTTTTCAACAGCCGAACGCCGAGGTTGGACCATCCTCCCAAGATCCTAACCTCTCTTACTTTTCACACTTTGCAAAGGATGGTACTCCCGTGTATGCTTTCCCAGGTCAGTATGATGAGCACGGGGAGATTTTGCGTCTACCCGCTCCTGAGGCTTACCTCTATGCTCAAGGTTTACCTTATAACCAGGCTTATAACCCGTAAGGACAGCCTTTCCAAGGCCAACCTGCGGGCCAACCTGGCTATCTTTATGATCCACAGGGGCAACCCATGCAAGGCTATCCTGTCGGCCAACAAGGGCCATCGTACGGTCCACAAGGAAAATATTATAGCCCTTCCGGTCAACATGTTTAGCCTCAGCCGGGGTATCAACCGGGACTGGTTTATGGTCCTGGGGGGAAAATCCAGCCTTCTCTACCGATGCAACCGCAATATCTTGTTGTTTCTAACGTTGCATATCAGTCGGGACCATCCTATGGTTCCGCTTCGGGTCAAACCGGTTTTCAGCAGGCACCTGGCCCTGTTCCACCACTAGGCCAACCGGCCCACCCGGTACAACATGGTGTTCCGCCTCCAGTCCAACCGGCCCATCCGGTACAACCTGGGGCTCATTCACAACCAGGCCAGCCTACTCAACCGGCACCACCTGTTTATCCAGGTCAACCTGTTCATTCAGGGCAGCCCTCTCAGTCGGGTCAACCTGTTCACTCAAGGCAGCCCGCTTATTCTATTAACCCTGCTCAGCAGCCGACTCATTCAATGCCGCAGCCAAATCAACAGCTGCGCCCTACTTATCAGGCTCCACAGGGTTCCACTTTTCAGCAGCCTACTCATCCTCAGGGTGGTTATTATCCACATGGTCAATCTCAACCGAATTATAACCACCCCAGAGGCTCTCAGTATTATCCTCCTCCACCCGATTTTACCTATACTCAGCAGCCAAATCCAAACGCTGCTTACACCAGGCCGACGTATAATCAGGGCCCCTACCCTGGTTATCAGGCCCCACACTCTGGTTACCAGCATCCAAATCAGTCTGGTTATATGACCTACACCCCTTATGGTCAGAATCCTACGGGACAGAACCGATGGGGGCAAGGATATTCACAACCATTGTGGAGTACAGGTAACGGTCCTCATCCTGGGTCTGGCATGCCGGTCAATCCGCCATTGCCGTTCCTGGCCACCTTGGAGTTGCCAAATGTTTCAAAGTTGACCAATGATCAGATTTTACATAATCCATATTGGCCTCCGGTTCCCACCAAGATACCAGGTGATTGCCCCAAGTTTGAAGGAAAAGCTGAAGAGGACCCCCAGGCGCATGTGATGACGTATCATCTTTGGTGTTCGTCTAACTCTTGGGTCGACGATTCGATTCGCCTGCGCCTCTTCCAGCGTACTTTAATTGGGGCTGCTGCTAAGTGGTACATAGAGTTATCCCGCGGCATTTTCCAAGATTTCAATTCTTTAGCCATGGCTTTCCTCACGCACTTTCAGTTACCGGTTCGTTATGAAGCCGGGACGCACCTCATGACTTCTCTGAAGCAGGATAAAGCCACTCACATCTCTGATCACATTCATGAGTGGCGGCGCCGTCGTAAACTGATCAAGTTTCACATACCTGATCAGATACTGACTCACTGGTTCACCACCTCCTTTGTGAATAAAATCGCTCAGGATATTGCGATGGGAGCGTGTGTGACAGAGGAACAAGCCATTGCGCGTGCCCAATATCTGGATCTTGTATATTCTCAGTCTGACACGCTTTCTGATATCTTGCCTGATGCCCCACGGTCCGGAACCTCTAAGGCTCCACCTACCCCCGCGGTGGATGGTGTCATTGGTTCTGTCTCTCAGAATTCGAAGAAATCTTCGAATGGGAAGCAGAAGTATAATTCTTCCAACAATGCTCCTGCTAATCCCGCCCCCTCCGATTCTGGTAAAACCACGGAATTGAATGCCGTTCAGGCCAATCCTACGGAGAAAACTTCCAAGGGGAAAAAGAAGGGCAAAGGCAAATCTAAATCTGATGCCCCAAAGCCAGAATCTAAATCTCGCACTGAGGATGGCTCTCAGCGTAAACCGAAGTACCCTTGCCTCATTTGTGAAGGGGACCATTATACTAAGGATTGTCCACGACGATCCGAGGTGAGTCAACTTCTTAAGGGCCCTAAAGGGACTCCGGTTGTTCTAAAAGAGCCATTTCCATCTCAGCAGACCCAGATGGTCGAACAGCCGTCACCATCTGCACCATTTGGGTCCCAAGTTTTCATGATGAAGAGTGTTGCACCTATCTCTGTCGCTACGCGGTCGAAGGATTACAACGAATCGCGGCAGGCACCTGGGAAGGCAGTTGCGGATGGACCGCCTCCCCTACCTGCCTCTGGTTCGTTGGAAATCGAGAAGCCTACTCCTGAACCCGTTGTGAAGCCACCTTCTAAAGGTGTCTTACGAAGATCTTCTTATAATCCGAATGCTCGTGTCGCTCAACATTACAGCGTTGTTGAGGATTTGGCACAGGTGCCGTCCGCTATGTCTGCGCTAGAAGTTCTTCAAAGTTGTCCTTCGCAACGAAAGGCTTTACTGTCTGCGATCAGGGGCATTGATCCCGCCGACTCGAGTCTTCTCACCTTCGATTTAGAGAATTTCACTCCCCAGCTTCCACATCAAATCGCTCTTATTATTCAAGTCGGGATTAACGGTCTGAACATTCATAGGGCCGTCGTGGATGAAGGTGCATCTACCTGCGTTATGTCCTCCGCTTGCTGGAAGGCCATCGGCTCTCCGGCCCTTTCGTCATCTCCCAATGCCCTTGAGGCATTTGATGGTCGGGAATCCAAACCCCTGGGTGTTCTCGAGAGTCTAGCGATCACATTACAGGGGAAAACTGTCAACGTGGAAGTGGAAGTGGTTGACGCTAAACTCAACTACAATATACTTCTTGGCCGCAGCTGGACTCATGCCATGCTCTGCGTGCCGTCCACCGTCTTTCGATTTCTTAAGTTCCCTCACGAGGGAAAAATTGTCACGGTGGATCAGTTGTCATTTTTCACCTCTACCTCTGAGAACAACGTGCCATACGTGGATCAGATTCTGAATCCCCCCGACAGTGTGGGACCTGGTCTCTTCAAAGACCCGGTCCTCATGGATATTTTTCCCGCACCGCCACCGCACACCGCTCAAGTCAACATGATGTCCAGGTCCGATGACCCCTGGCTTATTCCTACGCCTGAGCAGGTGTTTGAGTTTGGAGAATCAATGCCCTTGACGCCAGTAGAGATCAGCTACTGTGAAATTGTTGCCGCATCTGATCCTCCACCTCCTCAGCATGCTCCTTTGAGCATGGCTCTCGACGTCTACTCTCAATCCCCCTGGCTTGGTCAGGCTGATTCACCTGATCCTCTCAAAGAGAATTTTCCTTCCGATGAGGCCATCATTGAAACTATGTCTCTTGAGGAGCTGCCTTGGGGCGATGGACATCATCGCTCCTCTTTTATGCCTAGCTTGGGGGCAATGACTGACTGTCTGGAGCGTTATGCTACTCAGGTTCCTACCCCCCTCTTCAAACGCCCATTTTGACGCACGAGGTTTTTTCGGAGGGTAACCTGAGTAACATTACTCAAACCATCCCAACCAACATCTCCGTTAAACCGGGGATCGTTGAGAATATTCATGTGGGTGTGACTTGTTCTCCCGATGAGATTCAAGTCTATACTGAGCTTTTTAAGGAATTCAGAGATGTTTTCGCATGGTCCTACGAGGAAATGTCGGGGATTGATCCTAGTATCGTAGTGCATGAGATTCCAACCTATCCAGGTGCGAAGCCCATGCGCCAACGCTTACGCCCCATGCATCCTCGGAAAGCCGCCGCCATTAAGGCAGAAGTTGAAAAACTTCTAAACGCGGGTTTTATTTATCCTATCCCCCTCACAGAATGGGTGTCTAACATTGTCCCTGTCGATAAAAAGCAGGGTACGATTAGAGTCTGTGTTGATTATCGCGACATCAATCGCGCCTGTCCAAAGGATAATTATCCCACTCCGTTCATAGATCAGATTATCGACGAATGTGCAGGAAGTGAGATCTATTCCTTAATGGACGGTTTCTCAGGATATAATCAGATCAATATTGCACCTGAGGATCAACACAAGACCACATTCATCTGTCCGTGGGGTACTTTCGCGTATAAGAAGCTCCCGTTCGGCTTGAAGAACGCTGGAGCCACTTTTCAGCGTGCGATGTCCTACGCTTTTCATGACATTCGCCATATCGTTCAGCCTTATCTGGACGACTTGCCAGCCCATTCGGCTAAGCGAGAGGACCATCCTGCGCATCTCCGCCAGATCTTTCTTCGTTGCAGGCGCTACAATATTAGGCTTAATCCTCATAAATGCGTCTTCTACGTTGATTCTGGCCGTCTTTTAGGATTCATAGTCTCAAAGGACGGAATTCGCCTTGACCCTTTAAAGGTCGAGGCCATCATAAATCTCCAATCACCCTCCTCCCTATATTAGTTACAGAGTCTGCAAGGGAAAGCGAACTTTCTTCGGCGCTTTATCCCGAATTATGCCGAGGTGGCCAAAGGATTCACTCGTTTATTAAAGCAGAACGTTCCCTTTCATTGGGACGAAATCGCTCAGCAATCCTTTGAGAAGCTGAAGACGTTGCTTGTCAATGCTCCGTTGCTTCGTCCTCCGAACTACCACTGTGACTTCACTTTATATCTTGCCGCCGCATTTAGCACCATAGCCATGGTCTTGGTGCAGGATGACGATGATGGTGATGAACATGTTGTTTATTATCTGTCACGGAACCTTCTCGACCCAGAAACGCGTTATGCTCATGTCGAGAAGTTGGCATTAGCAACAGTACACGTTGTACAGCGCTTTCGCCATTACATCCTTTTGCGTACGATAACAGTGGTTTCAGACTGCAACCCTATGACGTATATTCTCTCTAGACAATTACTGGGGGGCAAGTACTCCAAATGGATTGTTATCCTGCAGGAGTTTGACTTAGAGTTCACTACCGCTAAGTCAACTAAATCACTGGTCTTCGCGGATCTGATATGCTCTCTCCCTACAGACTTTGCTCCCTCACACTCTGAAGACCATATACCGGACGAAACGCTTTTCCTCATCAGTACTCGTGACCCTTGGTTCGGTGACATAATAGTGTATCTTCAGACCTCGACATTTCGGTCTGAATTGGATAAATCTGCCCGCCGTCGGATTCGGCACCAGTCCCAGCCCTACCGTATAGTAGGAGATACCTTATACCGCATTGGAGTAGATTCGGTGCTCCGGCGATGCCTAACCTTGGAAGACGCTGAAAAGGTCCTAAATGACTGCCACAGTGGCGCCTGTGGTGGACATATGTCCGGGTATGCTACTGCCCAGAAGATTCTGCGAGCAGGTTATTTCTGGCCTTCTATATTCAAAGACTGTATCACTGCAGTCCGTAAATGTCATGCGTGCCAGATATTTCAACGCAAGATGCGCGCGTCGCCTTTACCCTTGCATCCCGTTATTACCGTCGGCCCTTTTGCGAAATGGGGCGTGGATTTTATGACGTGTAACCCTCACTCGACCGGGGGGCATGTGTATATAATTGTCGCCGTCGACTACTTCACCAAGTGAGCCGAGGCGATGCCTACACTAGTTGTTGACGAGAAAACGGTTGCTCAATTTATATTCAACCATGTTATTGCACGGTTCGGGGTTCCTCAAGCCATCGTCACTGATCACGGTACTCATTTCTGAGATTATATGATGGCGGAACTGACTTCAAAGTTGGGCTTGCGTCACGACAGCTCAACACCATATTACCCTCAGGCGAATGGTTAGGTTGAAGCAGTAAACAAGGTTCTGGTCACTATGCTTCAACGAACAGTTGGTATTCACAAATCCAATTGGCATCTCCAACTGTTCTCAGCTCTCTGGGCATACCGAACATCTGCAAAGAGTGCAACTGGGTTCACACCATTTCAATTGGTGTATGGTCTGGAAGCAACTCTTCCGGTTGAATGCGAGATTCCTTCGTTGAAATTAGCTGTGGAACTTCTACCTAATACTTCTGCTGAGGAAGAACGTCTTCTGTATCTGGAACGGTTAGATGAAACCCGTCGTATGGCTTCTTTGGTTATTGAAGCACACAAGAAGAGGGTCAAAACTCATTTTGATCAATCTGTTTCTCCTCGTTCCTTTATCGAAGGAGACCTCGTCCTCCTGTACGATCAAGCACATGACAAGCTTGGAGCCGGTAAGTTCCAGCCTATGTGGCATGGGCCCTATATAGTAAAACGCGTTTTGAAAAATGGGGCCTACAAGCTTATAGATTATGAAGGAATTCCGCTGGCGCAGCCCAGAAATGGGTTGTACCTCAAAAAGTACTATGCCTGAAGTGATTTCTTGGTGTGGTGTGTGTACATAGATGTGTGTTTTTCATTTGTGTGCATGTATGGTGTGGTGTGCCTTGTAAAAATCTTTCTGTTGATCGGGTCTTCCTGGTTGTGCAGATGTCTATTCATCCATTTGTTGGTTTCGCGGATGGTGCCTCCCGCAGTACCAGGAATCTGTCTTCAGCAGCCTGGGTAATCTATGATCCTGCTGGTGAGTTGGTCAACCTGCAAGGAGTGTGTCTAGGACGTACTACGAACAACATCGCGGAATATAGTGTTGTGTTAGAATTATTAACCGAGGCAGTAAACCTTGGTATCCATGAATTGCTCGTGTATCTAGATTCGCAACTTGTAGTGTTACAGCTGAACGGACACTATTCGGTAAGAAACCCGTCCATTTTACGTCTGTATCTACGTATTCGATTACTGGAAAGGAATTTTGACTACATTACATATCATCATATACCCAGGCATTTGAATACATTAACAGATGCAGTAGCAAATTTGGTATTAGACGGACATTTGCGCAATTTGTAAATCATCATCACATGTAAAGAAAGATCCATCCAGAAATAGATATGCATATATATATAGATATCGAAATGTTTACATAGAGTGTGTCACATAAAGTCAAAATATACATAATCGTCTTAAGTACATCCGGAGACGATATGTCTCTCAAAAAATATGTGTGGTATAATCCCTAAGAGCTAATCCGCATGGTGCTCATGATAACATGTAACTACACGCACTAAGCGTCTCAGGATTCGGTGGATCCGACTTGGAACTCCCACCGTATGACGCTGGTACGCCATCGGTACATCCGCCAGCCGAGCATAGTCCGGGATCCCTCGGGCAATGCCCTCGAGATTCTGGATCAACTCCTCTCCTCCTGTGCCCTCTCCCTGAGGATCAAGGGCGAGATGAGTCCTCCGTGAGATTGGAGACATCCCAGCTGGTCTCTCAGGGCCCACATCTGCATACATATATAAAATGTGTTAGGACGAATGTGTATTAACAAAAAAACATAAAACATAAAAATCAAAAAACATGAGGTCTTACCCAACTCCTCGTCCCAGTCATCTCCTTCTGGCAGTGGGAGATCTGGGTCTCCGGTGAAGTCAGTTCCTGCATATGGCCAGTCCTCCACTACAATCAGCTGGCGCCGTAACCACCTAAAGAACTCCGGCCTCCAGGACATCTGTTGGCCGCCTCCAGCTCTGGGCATTAATGCTGCCCAGCGAGCCATTCTTGGCTCTCGTGGTATTGGATCTGCTACTGAGGCCCCTTGGCCCTGGAAGATTGGTAAGCGTTCCAGAATGAACGATACCAGGATGGAACCATAGCCAAACTGTTTTAGTTTAGCTTGTTTGCATTTTGTGAGCTGCCTTTTCATGTTTATTGTTACTGCTGTTGCCCAGTCGAACAGTAAGGGACCCATGCATTCTGAGGCCAGCAGGAGTTGGGCCTTTGTGGCCTCGTGCGGTGCCTGCGACCCTGCAGCCCGCGTGATGGTATGTAGGATAACTCTCAATGACAGATCGGGGATAGTGTGGATATCCACCTTCTTGCTCCCTAATCCCATTTGTGCTCCTCGGCACACTCGTACCATCACTTCTTCCATCTTCTCGCCAGATGGTCTACTTCCAGTCAAAACTGGGATCGGACCTTTGCGAGACAATCCGGTGATAAAATACACATCAGAAACCTCCAGTTCCAATACCTGGTCTCGCAACTTGAACACCTGTTCCTGTTCGTCCCAAATACTGATCAGATACTGGAGGAGTTCGGGTTCAGCTCGTAGGCAGGTGTAAGGAAGAACTTCTTCAGCCCACAGTTTTTGAGGGCATTCATGCAAGCCTCACTTTCTATGGTCTGTTCATCCTCTTCTCCATGCTCTCGTTCTTTCCATTCAATCACCATTTTGCTTGATTTCCTGCATTCACATGGTCATAAACCCTTGATTAGATCTCTGATGGGCTTCAAATTCCATTTAAAATGATTAAAATTTCAAATTTTTAGGCGAAAATTTGGGTTGCGTCGCTGGCGCGAGCCCTTTGCATAAAAAGGCCCACTGGCGTGGGTCCGTGCCCGATACCCGCGCCAATGAGCGTAGCCCTAAAATTTCAAAGAGTGGCCTCAGAGGGCTGATACATGAGGGAAAACTATTAAAAAATGGATTGAAATGAAGAGCAGAGAAGCGCCTCTTACCTGTCACAGACGAGAATCTGAATGGTCAACCGGATCTGTCTTGATCGCCGTCAGAAGTTTGCACTCCAAAATGTACCACTGTTCCTTCTTACCAAGGTAAATAGTAAATGTAATTTTGTTTTTACCATTTTGACATATTTATAGCTTTTTTGACATTGGATGAGTTCTAAAAGTTATTTTTATCAAATATTGGAATATATTATGTCAAAAATGGGTTTTACGCTTGATTGGTATGTGCAGCAACAGGCTTTTGCCACTTTAACGATGGAAACGAGTTGTATTTTATACTTTTTCGGACTCGGTAAATACACGAAAAAGTCACTTTGGAGTCATCTTTTAGCTCTTTTCTGACTCTCTAAATATGAAAAGATCGCCGAGGCCCTTGTCGTTTCGATCTCGTTAAAATGGACACGAATTGACATCTACCCAGTATACGTTTAACCCTTTTTCCGGCTGGGATAGATTGATTACGAAAAAGGAATACCCTAGCCTATTGCGACTAGGAGGTTTTCTCGGATATTGTTTTCTACCTTTTCGGATCTGAGGAACTATTTACGAAAAGGGACTTGTGGAGTTTACTTCTCTGCTGTCTTTCCAAACTCTCTAAACATGAAAAGACGCCGAGTTCTTCCTTTGTCAGACTCGTTAAACCCTGATGACATCGGATTTAGTTGAAATGACGTTCTCCGAGTTCCTCCTTCCTAGGGCTCGTTAAATGTACTAGGATGGATTCACCCAAAGGGCGGACTTACATTACAAGCATATGCTATCCCCTTCAAGCTTTTTATCAAAAATAATTGGGGTACTCGCCAGAAATGGTGGGGGAAAATGGAACTGTAATCATTGTCGTGTCGGCAGTATGTCGCTCTTGAACATGGCACTTGTCTGCATTCGTGTCGGGTTGGGGACATCTCATCTCGTTTTCACGCTTGCTTCCGTGGGTTTGGGTGATCCTTTTTTACCTCTCCTCTGCTCATTGCCTTGTCACCATGACCTCTGATACGTTGATGTCAAATACTGCCAAAACCACTATTAGTGCCGTTACATGTTCAAGAGAAGTTGACCTCTGCGAATATCAACCTTTCCTCTGATTCTCATATGATCCTGATTCACAACAAAAACATCATGTTCCTCTGTCTCGTGTCGATGATGTGGGAAAAATTATGGCCCATCTTCGATCAAGATCATTTCCTGTCGACTTCAGCTCATTATCCAGGAAGTTGGTCTAGAGACTCCTTCATGGTACCTTGGAGCCTACATGACTTAATGGCAGGTTCGTCGCATTCGACGTGGGGTTTTCATCATTGGCCTCCGATTGAGTGATTCTACGGGTGTTCGATGCCAGCTCATTAATTCACATGCCGTATATTGTACCTGTAGTACCTTGAGGGCCATTGTCATTATTGGTGGTTCCTCTCGCATCTGTTAACAGCTTTCATCATTGGCTGGTAATCAGACGATGTTCTTGCATGTTCGACTTCAGCTCACATATTCGCATGTTTGAACTTGTACTTATTTGGGTCGAGATGGAGCGCAAGACCCTGGATTGTGTCTGTTGTAATCCAGGCTGCGATTGTGGATTATTATCATTATGTACATGACTCACTGATTGGATGGCTGCGACCATACCTGAGTCTATTTATTTGATCCTCGCTGGATGGCTGCGCCCATACCCTGGATCCGGATTATAGTGT